>JASDQU010585734.1:0-15469 GCA_032191745.1 Picea mariana | reverse complement strand
AACTCATCTTATCACCCTCAAACAGATGGATAGACTGAGGTGGTAAACAAAAGTTTGGGAAAATTATTGAGGAGTCTAGTTACTGAACACCATAATCAGTCGGATCAGATTCTGTCGCAAACAGAATTTGCATACAATGACTCACCAAACAGGAGCATTGAAAAGAGCCCATTCCAAATATTGTATGGAATGAAACCCAGGGGAGTATTTGAGTTGACAGACATAGAACATAGTGAGATCAGGAGCACTGGAGCAGAAGATTTTGCTGCAGAAATGGAGAAGCTCCATAACCAGATCAGAGGACAGTTGCAAAGTTCTAACCAAGAGTACAAGCGTAGAGTTGATCAACATCGTAGAGAACTTCAATTTGAAGTAGGAGATCAAGTTCTGGCACATCTTAGGAAAGAAAGGTTCCCTAGGGGAACATATAACAAGTTAAAGATGAATAAGACATGACCATGTAAAATCTTGAGGAAGTTTGATGCAAACGCCTATCAGATTGAGCTGCCGGATGATGTGGGCATATCACCCATATTCAATGTTTTAGACCTGTATCCTTACAGGGAAGATGACACCGAGGGATCAGAATATCGAGAGAAGATCCAATGGGAGAAACAAATGCCTATAGCAGAAAAACCACAGATGGAGAATATTGTTGATCAGAGGATTGGAAAAAAGACCAGGAGGAAGACCTATTTTGAATATCTGGTCAAGTGGAAGGGACATCCAATAGAAGATTCCAATTGGGAAAATGAAGCTTCTATACAGAAGCATGGAAAGTCGGTGCAGGAGCTCATGGAAAGGAGTCCATAAATTTTTGTCAAGGGGAGTATGATGCAGGAGCATTGTTGTCAAGCATGCGGAGCAAGACCCATCATCATCTAGGAATATGTACAGGAGCTCAACGCTGGTAGTTGTAGGAGACATTTTGAAGTATGCCTTAACTTAACACTGGAATAATCTTTGGATGCATGCTTGAGAAATCGTGAGCGAAGAAGTGGGAGTTTCCACTCCAACTCTGGAATGCGACTGTACAAAAATAGCCATAGGATAGGTTGCAATGAAGACAAGTAGCCAAGGGAAACCCTAAGATCCCTTTGAGATAAATAGAGGTTTTTTACGCCCAAATGAGGCTAGCTGCAGGATAGATAGTTGCAACTTAGTAGGAGATTTATGAGTTTTTCAGTTTTTGTTCTGATTTCATTTGTAGCCATTTTTCACTTATGAATAGAACAGAGGAAAATTGACCCAATGTATGGTGTGGAAATTGTTTTGCAATTCTCTGTTATTTTGTTTTCATGAATGAATGACTGATTTTCATCATGAATAGATGGGACTGTGAATGTTAGGATAAGTTTCAATTGTTTCTCTTATGTTGAGTAGTGTAAGGTGTGCACACAAAATGCAAGGAGTGCGTTGATGGAATCTGTTTCTGTTCCGAAGCTCATAAGAGATAGAAAGAAGCTTTCCCTTTGCAAGGAGTGCAAAGAGACTGGTGCAAGGTGTGCACAGTCGTCCGCAAGAGTTTGAACCTTGTGTAAAGATCTGGTGCAAGGAGTGCACAGATCTGAGATTCGACTAAGTGTCGAAGGGACTTTGCAGAAGTCAAAGAACCAAGAAAGGAGAACGCTAAGAGGGAGAGAGGAATTTCTTTTCGAGAAATCCTTCGTGTCTGAGTTATCAAAATCCCTAAAATGCAAGGAGTGCGCGGGAAGTCAAAGTCTTCACAAGACCAAGCTCAGAAGGAATAATTCTTTTCATAAGTGTTAACGAGATCTAAGAAATAGACTCGTAGGAAGGATAAAGGCCGAGGCCTTTGAATCCTCTGTAAATATGCTAAGTCTGAAGAAAAAGAAAGCCCAAGGGGAAATATCTAGACCGTCCGATCAACATCCAGACAACGAGGAGAAAGCACAGAGGAGGAAAGATCTCAACCGTTCATTTTGAGCGTAGAAGAATTGTAGCCGCCCGATCAAGGTAAAGTGCACTAACAATAATATTTGAAAGTAAACAGGAGGAGTGGGTTGCAAAATTCCAAAATCATCGGAACCGTCCATCAAGGGGTACAAGTGGTGAGAGATCAATGTTTTGTTGACTCGTGACTCAAATAAGTCAAAGGCAGAGTTGTAAGAACTCGTTAATCACGAAATCATGATTTGATCTAAGCCATCAGATCAAGGAGAAATTTGGACCGTTAGTTTCCCAGGTAGATATCAAGATTTCAGATATCGGGAGAAGGGAGGTGAGCGGTCCTCCAACTTCGCGAAACGTGAAGTTCTGATAGGCGAAAAGGAGATCGGGACCGTTGGATCGCAGGGATTGTGGACCGTTGATTCGGTGCTCCGAAATATCGATATTTCAGAAGTTTGTCGAAAAAATTAGTAATCACATTGTCTCCATAAATTAGTAACTACGTTTCCAATACCTATGCCCATACTTGTATTTATGTCGATTTAAGTAAATCCCTTCTTGAAAAAAAAATATTAGATAGACAAGATTGAAGCTATACATAACTTCTAAATAAAAACCATAATTTATTTCACTATACAGTCTATTTTAACCATCGACATGTTGCAACATCGGGTCTGAAGGGAAAGCCTCCATAAACTACCAAAGAATAAAATAGTGTTGGTTGTGGAGCTTGATTATCTTCCTGATTCATCGGTTTTATTTCAACCATGCTTGGACCCCATTCCCTAATGGGGTGTGTGTGTGGGGGATTGACCCTCCACAACTGTTGCCAAGGGGTCCAGGGGGGGCGAAGACCATTTTTGTAGCCCCCCCCCTGGTGGAGGATTCAGGGGTAGTACCTTGGAAGTGAAATATTGGGAAAAATTTCCTTGTAAAATATTGTAATTTCATAGTCAATCTAGACCGTTTATTATAAGGTCCCAAATCTGAGGGTAAAAGTTATTTTTAGGGATTTTTTCCCGAGAAGGCAACCCTCTTTTAACAGGGAATCGTAATTTGGATGCGTATGTGTGTGATTATTGTATTCTGAGAGAGGAGATTGTGAGAGGATGAAGAGGAAGTTACAACGATTGATTTGTAGGTTGCATCCCTTCGTTTTGTTGGATAATAAAAAGGAAGGACTTGTCAATTTCTCTGGTGGACGTAGCCCACACTAGGTGAACCATGTATATTTGTGTCTCTATTGTATTGTGTATCTTCTATTTTTTATTTCCGCATTTGTTTTATTTTATTGCTTCACGATCCTGTTTTTCTAACAAAAAGTAAGCCTTCTTGGTTAAAAATTCGAAAATGACCCACCATTAGGAAAAACCTAGAAAGATCTAAGTGTAGTAACCACACTTGTAGTGCTAACAAAGGTTATTGTTTCATCTCCAACGTTTAGTGGTAAAGACATTGACATGGTCATGACTCCAAAGGCATTGGTATAATCATTGTTGGAAGACTCTTATGGGGAGGGGAAGAGAAGCCATGAATCAGATTCTTCGAATGATGCTAATGACCCAATCCTTGTGAGTCCATTGAATGAAAAAAACAATTACTAGTGATATCAACTGTTGGAAACCTAATCCACTAGAGTTATGGTATTTTATACTATTCACTTGAGAATGAATATGAAAAGTCACAAGTGAGTAGGAACTGTCATTGGGATTCCAAGAGACCTCTTGGAAGATGAATCTAAAGGTATGGGTCATGTATTTATATGTGTATCATATTAATAAAATGTATTCCATGATGATCTACATTTGTGTGCATTTTAACAGTGGTATTAGAGTGCCTATCTTTCTTAGGGCTTGAATTAAGCTGTGGTAGTTGTCCAAAACCGAGTTTTCCTTGTCCAGAAACACTTGTCTTGTTTATTCCCTTGGGTGTTTTCATTCATGCATGCAAAAATGATTCCTCTGCCTACAAATATGTCCATCTTCCTGCAATCCTATCATGAGCGTTTCATTTTTTCATGTAGAAAAACCTCTACAATTTTTTCTATGTGTTTATTCCCTTTGAGGTCTATGTTACTCTACAGTTCGTGCCCCTTTCTTTATGCACGTCTCTATCAATATCAGAGCATTCATTGTTCAGATTTTCGAGTATAATTTTTTTGTCTATGAACCAAAAATAAAGAACACTTCCTACAACTCCACCATCACCATGTAGATGTCATTTTCATCGCCCATGCTAACAAATTTATTCAAAGTATGTGACCAAGCGGATGCCTATTAGGGGTTCACTTTATCTCATGTACGCCCAAGGATTTCAAATGTTTTGTTGTGAGTCCTCTACACCATTGTTAATGCAAGATTTGCTTCACTCTACATAGGTAACCATGAAATGAAAGTGTTTCCTACTCACTCAAACACAATCAAAGATGCAATTATGATCCAATATTAACACCATAATATTAGTTGTTCTATCTCTAGCTTGTTCCTTTCTACAATTTTAAAACACTCAAATGCAAGGTATGCATAACCGAGGGGAATCCATGGGAAATTTGATACCTCTAGTTATAAAATAAGTCATATTTTTTATGCTCAGGGTTTAATTCGAGTACTAATATAGCAGTATGGAAGCCATTCCTTCATTGAAATCCTTGAACAAACACTCTTCCTTCTTCCAATGCATGATTTTTCACTAAACCTTAATATGTGTAGGAGTGCGAGTCACCCTTCATTCTGATAATGCAATCACTCTTATATTAACCTTGGTAATGATTCGATTTACTTCATGTCACCTAGTCGCAATGTAAGCCCGTGATCCTTGAGATCCTCCAAAATTTGCTCTATTATTCTCTACAAATGTTCATGTTCACCATTTGACAAAGATGAGATGTGTATTGATGTTTTCAATATCTTGACCAAGAAATACTTATCAGAGAGACTAAAAAATGGAGGGAAGCAAGGTATTTGCAGTACCATGAGTTGATGAAAGGGTTAACAAAGTCGCTGTAGTACCAACAAAATAACTATTGAAACAAGAGTTGCAACAATGAAAGTTGCTTAAAAATTCATACACAGATGTTCATCTTGGGGATGTATGAATGCTTGAATTTTGGGAGCAATGCATGAAGGTTGAATTTGCTAAAATAATAAAGGAGAAAATATATTTGGTTGTTAACTTTAATGCATCTATATCCTCGTAAACAAGAAAAATCATCACTTGATTACTGGGATTTCCATACGATGGGGGGAACTAGTTTTCATCTTACAAAATTCTAGTGGTGGTTCATTTCAAAGCTTCTTTTTATCCAATACGTATTTATCAATTCAATGAACTCAATTGAATGCTTGGGTTGTATTTTTAAGTTTTGTGGATGAAACATGTATGCATCTTTCACTCCTAAGAGATGTTGTTGAGAATCTAGGTTTCTCTCAGCTGGTGAATTTTCACTATGCTCCTGTATAGTAAAGTTGGGCTTTAATTGGCATCTAGGAAAAATCTTACCACCTGTCAAACAATATACTTTGTTCAACACATAGGTTTTGAATAATCTATTATTGACAAATTACTTGCAGTTGCGATGACTGAAGGATCCGTGTTGAAGAGCATGCTTATGTTGTGGAGGGACATGTAAAGGATATGAGCTCGATAGAGGGAAAGTGTCTCACACTCTTTTCGTAGTGTCGTTGCATAGGTAACTTGAGCAGACTACAATTGATGAATGACCACCCTTGACAATGGGTTTGACATTGGAACGTCTTGAATGATTGTTGACTTATAACCCTTTCTCTCAAATGGTGGATAAGGCATTGACCTCTTTGTTGCAATTGGATGTTTCTTTACAAGTTTAACTTGTAGCTTTTCACCATCCATGTTGACACTATAGCAGAGCCACGCCCAAAGTAAATGGAATGTGATCATAATTCTAAATGTAATGCATTCTTCTATCTCTTCTTTTTCTAATTTTGATGTTTGGGACTTCTTGAGTAGACTATCAAGCTCCTCTTGTAGTCTTTTCCCTCTAATATAATATAAAAAATCCTAGAAGGATATCCAAACCACTGAAAATATTGAAGATTTCAATTTTGCAGGGGAAAATATTCAGTTTATTCTGGTTCTCATCTTTTGGAAAGAAGAACGAGAAGTTGGCAGTTATTTGGAGAACAAGATATGACACATTCAATTCTGAAGATCAATTCAACTCCAGAATAAAAAAAAAATGGTAACTTGCAAATACTCCTTTAGTAAGTTTACTTGTACTTTTTGAAGTAATGTTGAATTACATTGTAAGCTAGTGGATTTTCCTTAGAAGTCGACATTCCTCATTTGCTAAGTTTGAATTGTAGAGTCTTGATTATTAAAGGGTGGAATTGCAAGAAAACCTTTTTTGGTCTAAGTCGGTATTTATGGCTTGAATTGATGAATTATTAGAGTTACCAAACACTCTAATACTCTCTACTGTCGGAAATATAGCCACAATTGATAAAGTAACTCGTCAATCTATTCTAACTTGTTTGCAAGATTTTCAAGCCAAAGTAGAACTACTTCAAATTCAGATCAACTTCTTCATGATCAACTTCAACGAAAGAATATTCAACATTCCAAACTAGTCCTTGTTCAGAACAACCCTCTTTTTGATGATGATGATTCAAATCAATAGCTAGTACAAGAGCAACTCAATAAGCCAACTTCATATACAAGTCCAGATGAAGTTCAATTTCTCTTTCCAAGCCAATCATTAGAAGTTTGGGAAAAAATAAGAGAAAATAAGCACAAAACATGTATCAGATACAAAAAGGAAGTTATGTTTCATATTCTAGATTATACCAAACCATTACAGTTCTAAAGTGATGGATTCCTTCAAGAAAGTTAATATTCACCTGCTCTAGTTCAAGAGTAGATTCCTAAATGCCAACATCATCATCGCGTTGGCCAATGGAGGATCAATGTTTTGATATTCATCTTTGTGAACATTGTGGAAAGAATAATCATCTTTCAGACATATGTTCCAAATGCAATAAATTTACAAGAGTAAAAAATCACTATGGGTGGATCACTTCTTGGCAATGGTAATCAACAATCAAGAAGATATATCAATCATACTAAAGAATTCATTATTGAGTATTGACATATCTTGCAGTGGAAATATTTTCATCCTCTCACCTTGTTCCTAATATGGGGGGATACTATCAACGATTGACAGTTAGGCTTCAAGTTTCAAAGTCCTATCAATTGATCAAGAACAAGCAATCAAGAGTCAGAGCCATATTCTATCAGCATGATTCAATTTTTGATCATCTTAAACCTCCATTTAGTAGAAGGATTACAAATTTTGCTAGACAATCGTTTATGGTCATCTTAAACCTCCATTTAGTAGAATACTTACAACTTATGCTAGACAACAGTTTGTGGTCATATTTAAACATCCATTTGAGAGAAATTCCATTTAGTAGAAGACATCAACTTCTAGCTAAATTAGGAAATGTTCCAGGAACCACTGACCCCTAGAGCCAAGTTCCATAGTTTGTGGTCTTCCTTGAACCACTATTTAGTAGAAGACATCAACTTATGCTGCCATTTGTTTTGTGGTCATTCCAAAATCACTAGATTCAAAGAGCACATTCAACCATTGGAAAATGTCCACTTCCATAGCTCATCTCTCTTCTTGGACTCACATACACCCCTTCTGATTAAGGGGGGAAATGTTGGAAACCTAATCCGTTAGGGTTATGGTATTTTGTATTATTCATTGGAGAATAAATATGAAAAGTCACAAGTGAGTTGAAATGTCATTGGGAGTCCAAAAGACCTCTTGGAAGATGAATCCAAAGTTTGAGATCATGTACTTATACATGTATCATATTAATAAAATGAATTCCACAATGATCTACATTCATGTGCATTCTAAAATCAACTCCAATAGTCCCCAATCCAATGGTTAGCTGACCAAAATCAAGTAAAAGCAAAGGAAAAGGAGTATACATGGGTTAAGCAAGGATATAACATTTATTAGATAAATAAAAAATTTACCATCTAAATGTAGACATAGATGTGAAATAATTAGGGATCTCAGAAGCTAAATCCATGGGATCATCATTCTTCAACTATAGGTTGAAGAACTTCACTGACAATTGTATGAGTTCTAGTTTTGAGTGAGAGTCATACAAATCCTTCAATTTATTTAAACAACCATAGGAGTCATTAATGTAAACAATATGGTGGCTCACCTCTTTACTTACTATTGCAACAATCATGACATATGATTTCTTGTCTTTGTCCTTCCATATGACGCGCTCCTTATTTGATGTAGGAATGGCCGGTCTATCACTCTTCTGTTGTGATTTTGATTCAATGTATCATTCACTGATAGCTTATGATTCACACATGCCATCACACCAGTCGTTAAATATCAGAGTGTGTTTGATCTTTCTGTACCATTCTAGTTAATTTTTTTTTCTAGTCAGCACCATGCCAATGATGGAGATGATATAAATGCATAAAATTCTAACAAAACTTGATACTTTATCTCTACACTCACTCCAAAAAAAGATCGAGAAACTATTGAATTTTTCAACTCCTCATCATTCCAAACATGGGAAAAAAATGGCATTTGGATTCTTTCAACACCTCTCAAACACCTTCACGATGTCATTCCCCTAATACAAGTTTTTCCCGAGTAAATTTATGTGGATGGAAAATTGTTTACATTAGAATGGATGGAGATGAGAATGACATGTTGAACCTAGGATATGCACTATTCGTCCCTATTAAGGTTTGGAAATGAGATATTTTGATGCTAGAACACATGGATCAACCACCTATGGTCCCTTTTGTATTTATAGACCTTCCTACTCACTATACACTAGCTATGACATACTTTCATAATGAAAATTACATGGGGGATTATCTCAAATGGCTTGTGGTAGATATTACATTGTGGAGATAAACTACGAGTTGGCACGAACGAGAAATTTTACCATATGAAGCACCTCATGGTGGAGAGGGATATTTAACGATCTTTTTCACTTTGTACCGGAAAGTCCAAGGAATTGATGTGGATTTGGAGTTCTTGGATTTTGTAATGAAGGGATTCAAGCAAAGAGAGCACCCCATCAAAGGGTTTCATGTAGAGAGAGAGCCCCATCGAAGGGTTTCACACAGAGAGAGAGCCACATGAGAGAGACAAATCACGAGATGATTTTATAAATGATTTTGATGAGGTTGAAGCTATAGCAAAAGAAGAAGAGGGATATGAAAATACCAATCAAAGTTTTTTTGTAGTGCACACGGAGAGAGTCGTGGGAAGGGAAGAGAGACACACCAACACAAAGAGGATTTACGAGAGTGTAAGAGAAGACATTGGCTTCCAAGTTGTAGGATATGGAATAAATTACCACTGATGGGTACAAGGAATCGACCAGAGAGATAGTCTTGTAGAGGGACAAATGATAGAGAGACATTTTTTTTTGCACGTGGGAATGAAACACCCAGGGAAGAGAATCATGGAGTTAACCTCCTTTGATACCATTGACAAGCTAGGTATGGGTAAAGAATGTAAATCCACACTTTTATACTTTGCATTAACATGGAATATTTATAAATACACATCTGGATGACCTTTGGTTTTCATCTTCTCAATGACTCTTCCTATCACCTATGACTCTTTGTATTTCTACTATTTACAATATTATTTACAAACTACCATAATCACAAGGATTGGGTATCCAACACTCGTGAATATCTTCAATAATTTTTGCAAGGAGAACAATATCATTAACGTATAAAAGAAAGATGACAATGAGTCTTATCATGTTACTACAAATGCATCCTTCATCTTCTAAACATTGCTCAAGTTAACAATGTAGATGCCAAAAAGGGTGGGAGAAAGGAGACACCCTTACTTAACATCGATATCATAATTAATCTCTATTGATGGATGGTTATTACATTTCATCTTAGAAATAATATTTTCGTAGAACCTAATCACATCACCATGGAGCTCAGGAGGAATCCCACTTTCTTCTAGTCTTTTCCTTAGCTTAGCTTTAGGCATAGTCTCATTCTTTTTTTAAATTGATGAAACAACAAACAAATCTCATTTTTGTCTCTACTATTATCAACAATAACTTAAAGGGTGGAAAGATTATCAATTATAGCAATTTGATTTGTGAACCATGTATGTCCTTTATCTTTTTAATTATTTTTCTCAATACATTGAATGATTTTTCTTTCAATTATCAAGCCAAATAATTTCGCTAAAGGGATGTTGATCATGATACTTCGATAGTTGGATGGGTAAAAAATATTATGGTTCTTATGTGTAACTAATGTAAAAATGGATTTATAGAAAGATAAGAAGAGAGATACCAAATCTACATATAAATAAGTATTCTATAGATATGATATTTACATATGTCGGTTATGTGTCATATTCTTTGCATGGTTAGAAATAGTGTCTATGTTGCGTCGGGGGGTAAGAGGGAGGCAGAGCGCCCCCTTTAATAGGGGGTCATAGGGGGGTGGAGCCCCCTTGTTCGGGGGGTCATAGGGGGTGGGATCCCCCATGCACAAGGGTTTGGGGGAAACACCCCAGAAAAAAAAAAAAAATGGGCGGATTTTTGCGTCCATTTTCGGGCAGTTTTTCGACACATCATTTTCGTTGATGGTTTTATATTTCCGGTTAAGGAATTAGGGTTGTTGACTAATCTAGGTTATTGGATTAGGTTTTTGGATGCTACAGGATCATATATGTATATTGTATTGTAAACAATGTATGATGGTAAATGGATATAGAATATGTTGGTTTTCCCAGTTTGGGTTTCCAGGGGAAAATATCTGTGTAATGTGTGTATTTTCCATTGTATCTTTTCTGTTATTTTATTGAAAATATGTTTGCAGTAAATAATTGTACAAGGTTAATATCTACATTTGGTATTAGAGAAATTATTGGCTTCAGGGGGATGCCTTTTTGGTCAGGGGTTTGGCTCAGGACTGTGATAAGCCTTGTTATAGTGGGAGATCTGCAGTATTGATTCTTCAAGTGAAAAGAAATGGCGAGCATTTAGAAAATAGAGATTGAGAAATTTAATGGGAAACATATGAGATGTGGAATCTCAATATGGAATATCTATTGGTAGACAAATATTAGTGGATCACGATGGGTCCAGGTACTGCACCTACATGAACATCAATAGAAGACTAGAAAAAGTTGGATAAGAAGGAGAAGAACACAATTTGATTGTGTCTCTCAGATTCAATATTACTAATTGTGTCATGGGAAGCTACCACCAAGGAGTTATGGGATAAGTTGGGGAACTTGTATCATTCTAAGTCCCTGATAAATAAACTATTCCTGCGGAAGAAGATGTATAACCCGAGGATGAGAGATGGAGACTTAGTGGCAGAGCATTTGAATATTGTGGTAAGTCAGTTATTATCTATTTAGATTAAAATTTCATATGAATATAAGTGTATCATTTTACTGTGCTCTTTACTAGACTTGTGGTATAGTTTAGTTGTGGCCATAGGTAGTAATATAACTACCTTGAGTTTCAATGATGTGGTCTCATTCTTGTTGTCAGAGGAGATGAGATGGAAGAACATGGATTGACAAAGCACAAATGCATTATTTGCAAGAGGATGCTTCCAGGAAAGAAATAGATCTAAGTCCTCAAGTGGGAGATATAAATCTAAGGTTAGATCTAAATATCTCGGAAATTTTGTAAAGGTATGCTAGAGATGTGGAAAAGAAGGGCACTTCAATAAGCAATGTATATCCACAAACATTGAGAGAGTGAAGGGATATGAAGGTGCTCCCTCTACAGAAGAAAATACCTCCAAGGAAGAAGGAGTGGATGTGTACTTGGATTCTTCAAGCACACATGTAGATCATGAGGCATAGCTAGCTAACTCAGGTGCATCCTTTCATATGACTCCCCACATGGAGTGGTTCTGTGAATATGAAAGGTATGATGGATGTAATGTTTTCCTAGGTGATGAATTGAAAACTAAAATCATATGAAGAGGAAGAGTCAAGTTGAGGCTCATATATGGAAGGATTAGAACACTACCTGATGTTCTACACATCCCAAGATTGATCGGAAATTTGATTTATATGTAATAAAAATGGACGATGCAGGTGTAAAAATAGTATTTGAAAAAGAAACATATAGGATGGTTTGAGGAGCAATGGTGTTATTGAAGGGAGTTCAGATTGGAACACTGTATAAGATGCAAGGAAGCGCTATTAGAGATGGGTGTAATAGTTCCATATTTCATTATATTGGATCTGAAGAAGAAAAAAATCCTATAGTCTTTGGAGAAAAGGTTATGTCGTGGCATCAAAGACTGGGGCATATCAGAGAGAAGGGTCTTTGACTACTACATGGTAAAGGTATGGTTGAAGGTATGTCTAAATTTTCTCTGGATTTTGATTTCTATGAAAATTGCGTATATCATAAGCATAATTGGGTATGATTCCCTTTTGGTGCACCGAGGGAAGAAGGAATTTTACAACTAGTGCACATTGATGTGTTTGGACCTGTGTCGGTTCCATCATTGGGAAAATATGTGTACTATGTCTCATTTATAGATGAATTCTTGAGGAATAGTTGGATATATTTCCTTAGGAAGAATTTTGAAGTCTTTGATAGGTTTAAAGAGTTTAAGGTTCTTGTTGAGAATCAAACAGAGAAAAGAATTAAGGTGTTGAGGACGAATAATGGTGGAGAGTTATGTGGGAATGAATTTGAAGAATTCTATAAGAAATATGGTATAACAAGGAATAAGACTACTCCTTATACACCTCAACAGAAAGGAGTTGTTGAAAGGATGAAAAGGACGTTGATGGAAAAAGCAAGGTGCATGCTTAGTGGTGTCGGGTTAGGGAAAGGATTTGGGAAGAGATAATGGGTAATGCATGTTACCTGGTCAATTGATCACCCTCATCAACACTAGATGACAAGACTCCAAAATGAGGTATGGACTATTAAGAAACCCTCTCTCACAAATATCAAGGTATTTGGTTGTGAGGCCTATGTTCATGTTCCCAAGGAAAACATGAGTAAGATAGATAAGAAGGATGAAAAGTGTATCTTTATTGGGTATAAAGATGGTCTCAAATGTTATAATATTTGTAACCTATAATGTAAGAAGATCATGTATAGAGGAGATGTGGTATTTAGAGAAATGAAAGATGTTGTCAAACAAGAAGTCCTACCAAGTAAGGAAGAACTAGAGAAGAAAGAGTTTGAGTTAAAGGATGATGAATTAGACTCTCCAGAAGAACATGAATCATAATAAAAATATCCTCATACTACAGTATTTAGGAGATTGGTTCGAGAAAAAAAGGCTACTGGAAAGGCATACTCCACCTGATTTATGTTCAAATTTTGTTTTTTCTATTATTGATGATGATCCTAGAACTGTTAGGAAGGCAGTGGATTCGGAGGATGGAAAACTATGGGAAAAGGCCATGGTTGAAGAAATGGCAGCCTTGGATAAGAATGAGGCTTGAGATCTAATGGAGTTGTCGACTGGAAGAAATCCTATTGACAACAAATGGGTATTTAAAAGGAAGTTGAATGTAGAAGGCAAAGTGAAGAAATACAAAGCTCGGTTAGTAGCAAAAGGATATTCCCAGGTTGAGGGAATTGATTTTGGTGAGATTTTTTCTCTTGTTGCCAAGTTAACTTCTATAAGATTTCTGTTATTTGTTGTTGTTGCGTTTGATTTTGARGTAGAACAGATGGATTTGAAGACAACATTCCTACATGGRAATCTGGAAGAAGAAATCTACATGAAGCAKCCATGAGGATTTGATGTGAAGGGAAAGAAGGAGTTGGTATGCAAGCTGAAAAAGTCCATGTATGGCTTAAAACAATCACTAAGGATGTGGTATAAAAAWTTTGATACTTATTTGTGTGGTACTACTAGTTATGGATTGTGCTACCAAGGAAGGTCAGGTTTGGACCCAAGAAGGGGTTGTCCCTCATTCTATGGGAAGAAGGGGCTGAAGGCCCAGAGGGATTGATGTTGGGTAAAAGATAAAATCMTTGTATGAACCTTCCAGATGCTTCAACCAGGGATCACCCAAGAAAGAAGTGAAATGATTATCTTTGAGTAAAGGGGACCCACAATATAATAAATAATGCTTAAAAGGTTAGTTGAAGGATAAGAGGTCGCATAAAGAGCCAACCTATCACATCCATGAATATCTAGTGGTATGACATTGCCATCATCTGGTCACCAAACCAAGGTAATGGCTCTTAGTTGCATGGTTGAGAGAAAGGGGGTCTCATCATGATCCAACCTTCTCATTTCCACTAGGTGTTTGTGAGTGACATTGCCATTATGTGGTCACCACACCAGGTCAGTGACCTTCAACCTCTCCTTAAAATTATGAAAGAATAAAATAATGGAAATTAATGGGCTTGGAAAAAGTGCATTTGCGGATTAATGTACCACACACCCTCTACAAAGGCACCCATGAATGAGACACTATGACCCCTTGTATGCCATGATCCATATGCCCATTGAGTCTTGATCCCAACCACCTCACCCACTTTACATGGCTTGGAGAGGGATCTCTTGGAAACTCTCCTTGACCTAGGGAAAGATATACCCAATAGGACACCTCATCAACCCTCCCATATTCAAGCTTGACAAGTCACATAGTGTCTTTGAGAAATTAATTGTTTGATATAGTGATCTTTGATGCACATGCTTAGGTGGCTAATTTATTGATTGGATTCACTTATCATGATGTTATGACTTGAGATCCTTGGAGGGCATGCTTGTTTGTCTTTGCAAGACCTAGATGGTGGACAATTTTAGAAGAACAAACCTAGCTTGGGATTCCATTGGTCTTTGAGCCCACAGGTGGATTCCAAGGGAGGGCCCGCATGTTGGATGATAAATATCAAACTTGAAAGGCCTTGAAGATGACTTGGATGATGCATCCTATCCCCCACATGTAAGAAGATTTTCTTAGGAGAGGAAAAACATCTCCTTTTTTAGCATGCCATCATCTAGGGGGGTTAGGGCTTGGTGGTGAGGTGACATACATTGGCACTTGGACGTTTTAAAGGGGCTTGAGCCTTCATCATGAAGGAAGTTGTTGGATGCTTGAGATGTCTCTTTGGGAATCCTCTCTACTCTTCTCCATCACCAACGACCTCCTCCAAATGCTGAAACATCCCCTAAAGGGGTGACGTCCTACTAAAATTAAGGTTTTATTATGTGAAAAAGTGAATTTTAAATGAATTATTGATATTACTTTGTTAAAGGGGGTGAGATTAGGTTTGTTGACCCCTAGTATTGTGGTTTACCCCTTAATATGTGGACAAGTCACCTTGGTGACATTTTGTATAAATAAGAGATCATAAGGTCTCATTTGAACATAACTCTCCCTATTGTGAGAGGACTTGATCTGAAATTTTCACTACACTTGGCATATGTGTCTCTTTTGCACTTGTTTATGGCTATATTTTTGTTGGATTACTGAGAGGGGGGGTGAATCAGTAATAGAGCAATTTAACCATATAATCCAAGTGTTATATCAATG
>JASDQU010585733.1:28973-50185 GCA_032191745.1 Picea mariana | reverse complement strand
TACAGACTGTGAGGAGTGGATCTCACTAGACTCCACTCCCATTGCCCCATGAGTGTGTGTGCTTCCCCTTGACCTGGATCTTGAAGCCATTTCTTTTTTCTTGGCTTCTGTGTACTGTTTGTTTGCTGAATACTCTTTAATTGCTTTTGTGGCAGTCGCAACAAGTTCTTCACTTGACTCGGTACAAATCCCCACCTCATTCCCTGGAATTTTCGCAAGGTGGTATTTTAGCTGATATACCCCACCGAACATTGCTTTCCCACATAGCTTGCATTTGAGATGTTGTCGATTCCCTGGAGGATCAGGCTCACCATACTCCCATAATGGATCTAATGGCTTTGGCATCTTTAATATGGAAAAATATGAACCTAGGGCAAAAAAAATCGTTTTTTAGCATGTGTTATTGATGAAAAAAATGAAAATTTAAAAATCAGAGATAAATCAATTATGTATCTAGCATTCAAACTTGGTTTTGAACCCGAAATAGACACAAAAAAATTTAAACTAATTTACATCGACCTAGGGCAAGAAAATCCCAAAAACGTTTTTGGGCATACATGGCAAGAAGAAAATCACATAACAATGGATAAAAATGGTTTTTGATCCATCAAAAATCTATTTTGAAGATGTAAAATTCATTGCCACTGAAAACCTATGAAAATCTATGGTGAAATGAGAAATAATGGACAATTTTTTTTAACTTACCTCCAAATGCAGAAACTGTGAAATGGAATAAAAATTCCAATGCCGAATCCACAAATCTGATCCTTGAATCCACAAAATCCCAATGGCAAACTCTTCCTTGGCTGGTTGAATGGCTTGGCTCTCCTCCTTGGCTAAATGCACAAATAAAATGAAAAAAAGCCCCTCACGGACCCTTAAACCTGCGATTTTTTTTCATTTTCCACTCAGCGGATTTTTTCCTAAAAAATCGCCAAAAAATCGGTCGATTTTTTCAGCGATTTTTTTGGAAAAAATCATTTTGGTAAAAAAATCGCGATTTCTCGCGATTTTTTGGCGATTTTCTCAACAGAGCTTTGGACACCAAGTTGTCATATGAAGAACACTTCAAGGAGGGGTCCTCTCACTAGCATGTTTGACTTCATGTTGTCTCACTGGCTGAGAAGAGTTGCTAGAAGACTGATACACTTTATGCTGATTGTCTATTCTTTCATGTGAATCCCGGTTTCTAACCTTACGTCATTTGGGGCAGTTCCCCTTAAATTTTTTTTGATGGTTTTCCATAGGTGCCAAGTGCAAAATCTGTAAACTTAATCTTTCCTTAAAAGGCTTGGCATATCTTTTACTAGGGACGATGTACTTTACTTTGTCAATATTAACCTTATCATCCTTAGTAATTCCCATCAGATTTTCATTACTTATTTTATCTTTTACTTTCCCAATCGCTGAAAAGTAAGGAGGGTGTGGCCCAAGAATTCCATCTGACTTATTCTGACATTTAACTGATTCCATTGATGAAGGTTGCGCTGATGACCCATTGTTGAAGTTTAGTACACCATGAGAGGCTCCATGATGGAAAGTGTTAAGTATGGCGAGGAACAAAACGTTACTCTTGAGAGGGACCCCTAGTAGTACCCCTCTTCCCTGGGTGGTGACAACATGGGACTAGGGCACAAAAGCTGACCACCAAGGTGAAACAAGGCAACTGACACAATTTCCCAAACCAGTGATCCATTATCCAACTTCAACCTAAGATCCTCATCCACATGCCCGACAAATTAAACACAACACTAGCATACCTCATGGTGACGATGGCTTACCATTTACCATACTCTGGGTTGGTTGAATGTGATGAGCCCTGGTTGACCTGTAGCTGTAAAGGTGAATGAGGGGGGCTGCTGGGCTGCCATCTGTGGACATGCTGATCATCATCATGGTTGGGATCATGTTCTTCATTGTGGACCACGAGACATGATCTCGTCTAGTTACCCCTAGGCATGGGGGGTAACTTTCCTCATTAGCCTACAATGACCTTGAAAAAGATTATAACAATATCATGAGAAACAATGAGACAAAAAAGGAAACAGAGACATTGAGATACTTTGATCCAATACCTGTGCTGTCGGTAGTAGTATATGCACCATAACATTGTCATCCAATCCCTGTGCACTAGGCAATAACATATACAGTCTGGGAAAAATACATACATAGGATGCATTGTATTGAGGAATATGCTGTCTAACAGGCAATAACATATGTAGTCTGTTGCCGTCCTTTTACACACTTGCAAACATGAGCTAAATCCTGCTCACTTAGTGTGTCCTTGGAGGCACAATGCCTAGGTTCAAAGCCCACACTGTCACTTTGACTTGAACCTCTTCTGTCTAGGCTTACTCCTAGGGAAGCCAAGGGGGGTAGACCCTAGTTACTAGATGAATTATTAGATGAATTCTAGGAGTTAATTTTAGTTTATTAAAGGTGAGGGGAAGCTAGCCTATATTGCAAGCAACAATGCAAATGCAAATCTTTAAATGAGAGTCAAACCTTTCCCTAAGTCAACTATGACTACTGCCTAAGCTTGGGCAAGGGGTCAATTAGATTATACAATTAAAGGATTAAATACAATTATACAAGAAACAAATAACGAGATATGATACAACAAGAATTATGTTACAATTGAGATATACAAATTGAAATATACAAGTTGACAAGATAGCTTACAATGAACAAGATGAATTAGATAATTGCACAGTATATATAAGATGAAACTAAAGAATTGTTAGATTGTGAAACATTCAACTCACATCAATAAATGAAATACATCATACAATTATACAAAGAAGACTTAGATTTTATACCAATTAGTTGAGATATCACAATGAAGATATTGCTTGAAATGTGAAATTGCTTGCAATACCCAAATATTTGAAATAGTAAATTGCCTTTAAGTGTGATTGTGAAACTTGAAATGAATACTTGCTTGAGATATAAATACTACAACTATGAGATTGCTTGAAAATGAACTTGAAATGCTATGTTGTGAGATTGCCTTGAAAAGTGTATTGCAAGTGTTGTGAATGTAGTGTGTAGCTTAATTTTAATAGATTTTAGATGTCACTTTGATTAGGGGATCAAGTTTGATAGATTGAGTCCTAGACTATGTGACTACCCCAAAACCGTTATTATTCTGACCAAAAGGGAGTGTTGGGTGCTCAAGAAGTATGGCAACAAGGCCTACCCTAGCTCCACAGGTCAAACCCAAAGAACAAGGTACTCCACCCGGAGGATACCTAGTGCCGTGAGATCATCCCTAACCTAGCACCCCGAGCTTCTTTCCAAGTCTTAGATTTTATGGTGCAAAAACAATAAGTGGTTGTGGATGCCTAATTACTACCTCCAACCTTTGCCCTTTCTTGTCACCCAGGATCCAACTAAGTGACAAGGGGAGAGAATATGGTGCAAACATTGGGAACACAAATATTACTTGAGCAATGATTTTAAATTAAAACAAGCCTTTCGTTATTGCAAGGAATGACTAGGTGCCAGTCTCTTGCAAGATGGGGCAAAATAAATGAATTGAAATTTTTTATTAGTTTGCTTTAACAAATAATGAAATTAGTTTATTGCTTGCTTTACAAATTGAATGAAATTACAATCCCACAACTACGGTCATGTGGAGGCACTATGCCTACCTTTTGACCAATGTGCGTATTAATTAAATAATTAAAAATTAAATTGCTTGAAAGAATTGAAATACCTTGAAAGCAAAACTACCACAACGATGACACATGTGGAGGCACAATGCCTACCTTTTGGGCCAAAGTGGGTACTTAAAAAAAAGGGAAAAATGCTTGGAAATAAAATGCAAACCACACAATGGCTCAAGTGGAGGCGCAATGCCTACCTTTTGGCCAAGTATTGGTGTAAAAATAAAGAACAAGGAAGCAAATCTATTCTATTACAATATCAGATTTTTTTATGTAAATCACAAGAAGGCACACCCAAGAGACTCTCAAGGGTGGCTTACAATCTATTAGAAGAGTATGAGGGAAGAGGACTTGCTGTCCCAACTTGGAAATGCCTCTTGGAGGCCTTTGAGGCTAAAACACTTGTAGCAACTCTCCTTTGATGCTAAAAATCTGCATAAAATATGTCAAAGGATATATCCAAAAAATGCTACAAAACCATGAAATATGTTAATCTTGTGTTAGCCCAATGATACATAAATTTAAAAGGAAAATTTGAGTATAATAATGAAACTTTTAGTATCTATTTCATAACAAGATTTAGAGTGAAAGAGAGGAGCAAGAGAATATTAGATAATCTTAGAAACTTTGGAATGATTAAAAGAGTTGGCTTTCCACTTTAAAACCAATCCTTCAATCCTTTAGTGAATCCCAAGTAAGCTTGCCCTTTGCTACACAAGAAAATGGAGGTGAGAGCATTCAAAGAAGCTTGCAAAATACTTTGAAAACTTGCTAAGAAACTATCACAAAATAGATATCAATACTACTACCAATAGCATTCAAGCAAAATACTTTGCTTGGGTCTCCAAATATAAACTAGTGAAAGCAAAATATGAAACTAAATGGTAAGATATCACCTCAACAACACACAATGGAGACACTAAGAAGACTCCCAATGCGCACCAAAAATTCTCCAAAGCTTCCTTTATTATCCACCAAAATGTTGCTACAAATACTTGTAGCAAGATTTACACATGAGAGAGCACATGAGAGCATGAGAGAGTGAGGGAGAGGAAAGAAAAAAAATTGGCATAATAGACTTGCTATGAGAAGAGATGGGAAAATGAGTGGAGGAGACCTCAATTTATAGGAAAAGAGGAGGAGAAGGGAGCTGACTTGGATGGGCTCCAAGTGGCACCCATCCAAGGGAGGAGGGTCACATCAAGAGGGGCGCACTTTAGCTTCATGAGAGCAAGTGGATGGATGAGGGGTGAGTTGGGAAGGGGGAAACCCCTTTCCCTATTATTTAAAAGTCATGTGGGGTCAAGTGGGGAACTTTTGCAAAGTATTGGGGGTCCCCATGGCTTATTGTAATTTTTATGAGATATTGGGCAAAGAGGGGGGCACCCCTCTTCTAAGAGGATGGTGAGTGTGGGTTGTGGGTTAGGCTAAGGGGCTTTTTCTAAGTTGGAAATTGCTTTCCTAACTTAGGGGAGGCTATTGGGACACTTCTCCCATACTCTCATGACATTCATGACTATTACAAAATTTGGCCATTTTAACTAAGCCAATTTTTCATGCTGATTTTTCACTGACTTTGACTCCTCATGGACAAAGGCCTAGCTAAACTTGTCCGATTGAGCTGAAACTTGGTCCAAGGGTGTAGGGGGTCTCATTCCATTTCTTTTGAGCACAAATACCCCTATCAAAAGCCCAGGGATCTAGTTTTTACAATATTTATCAAAAATTAACTGATTAATTAATTAATTAAATTCCCCACCTTAGGAAATTTTAATTAATTAAAAAAAACCTATCTAGACTCAACGGAATTTCGCGAAACTTTTTGAGCTGTCTTACATGGTCATTTACATCATTCCTAAACACTAGCTACCAAAGGATGACTTTATTAGAATGCCTTTCACCAGTTTGGAGAATTTATTGCATGGGAGTGAAAAACTCAAGGAAAATTAATAAGACTGGTTAGGCCAAATTAATAACTTGAGGATAAAAAACATTCGGTGAAATGGACTCTCCTAATGAAGGAATCCTAAGGTAACCGACCTAACTATGATCCATGTAGACCTATTATATTATTATCCACGCAGGGGAGCGGAAATTCCATTTACAGAAATGTGCTGAAGGCCAAAACTGCCTTGTAGAACCAACAAGTCTTCAACTTGGTAGCACCATCAGGTGCATATCTTCATGGTACATGGAGTTGACCCCCTAGTTGAATAGGTGGCCAACATAGTCTATTAGGATGTATTGAGGAGTTGGTTCCATTTGCTTATAGTTTTAGTTGACAGGTTGTCCCTCAGACCTATTTTAGTATCATTAGAGCTTGAGTTGTTTTTTTTCCCATAAATAAATTTAAATTGGTCTACCTTTGATTTTCTACTAAATAGTTTGTATTTACTAGACACCAGCTCCTTAAGAAAGAGAGATCTACACATGTGGTCCACACTTTAAGAAGGTCGAAAGTAATCCCTTTCCTAATTTGCCTTTATTTCCCTATAAGATCAATGTTTGGAAATAAAATGCTCCTGGTGATTAATATAAGACTTAATTTATGGTGCAATCCTTTTCGAATTCTGCAGTTTCAGCCGTTGAACAACTCCAACAAATGTCATCCAAACGTCAGTATAAAGAGGCAGCTGGACAGCTTGAGGTTTGTTTGAAAATATTCTTCTGATCGTGATGCTTTCTTTGAAGGATGGTGAACTTACTATGATTACTAACCTACACGTTAACTATCTTTTCCAGGCAGTCAATCAATTGTGTAGCCACTTTGAAGCCTACAGGGATATCCCAAAGATATCTGAACTAAGGGAGAAGTTCAAGAACATAAAGCAAACACTGAAATCACTTGTGTTTTCGGATTTCTCAAGGTTTTCCCCTTTCCCTTGTACAATTCCATTCATGCTTTTTTGGGAACCAGCAAAATTTGGGATTTTGTGGATCAATGGAAGGAATTAAATGCAGACTTTAATTGTGGCAAATATCGCATGAATGTCTTGCAGATCATGGTATTCAATGCAATTTTGTGTTTTAGAGATGGCATGATTACTTCAGATTTAAATGTGACATATAATGGGCTGTCGTCATGTTCGTTTTCTTAGGAGTATTGTGACTGCTGCATCCATGATATTATTTTCATTTGACCCTTTTCTGGCAATAATGTTTGGTTGGCTGTTTTGCATTGCACTTCAATATTTCAATTCAATTCCACTACTGGCAGGTTTTAAATTCCAAAACTTAACTGGGTGTTTATGTACTTTGAATGGGAAATTTGTCATACTAAATGAACCCACCCACATATCACTTGGCAATTAAAGTTTAATGGGCTTAAGTATTCAAAATTTAAAGAAAATATGACTAGCGGCTTTTGAGAGTGAAGAGATGTGAAACAAGAGGCGAATGGAGGATATAATATGAAGAAATTGGAATATTGTGTAAAATGATAAAATCTCAGTAGGTACACTTTTCACACTTCACACTGTGTCCAAACCATAGTAATAGGAGTTGCTGAGTCTAACCGACCTGCTGCTGAAATGAGTTGGTTCAACCCGGACCAGACAGATCTGACTCCGACCTGGCTTGACCTGTCTGAACTTGCCAAAATCTCGAAAAGCTCACCAAGTTCAAGCAAAAATTGTCAGTTCAAATTAAAATCACCAAGTCAAACCAAAAACTGCTGAGTCAAATCCATCTCTCATGAATAATCTTAAAACCATTTATTATTCTTGAAAATCTGTATTTTTTGTATTTTTCATGGTGTTGAGTCTTTTCCGGGTTGACTCATGAGTCTTTTTTGAGTCCTGAGTCAATTTTGACTCTCAGGCCAAAGTGAGCCTTGTCCCAAGTCGAGTCTGGTGACTTTGGTCTAAACTTGTTTCACTCAGAGGCAAGTCAAAATGTTTTTTTTAGAAGAGAGAAAAATATATTAAAAAGAGTTAATAATTTTTGAGACTTTAGTAAAGCAAAAAATCCAAGTATAATAGAAGATGAAAAGAAAAATGATGATTGTGAAGAATTTGCCGGCAATGCAGACAACTGCGTACCTGTGGAAAAATTACCTGTGTTACAAACAAAGTGCAGTTTGTTATCGCTCAAACTGTAGGTTGGGCAAAGCCCGACCCAATCCACAAGATGGCGATAACTGTGGGAGAATCTACCCACTGTCACCTTAGATAAACCTGTTGATCACACCAGCCACACTAAGAGCGGGGGAGGGGGTGAATTAGTGTGTGGATTTTTATTATTTTTCTTCTCTCAAGTTAGCAGTTCAAACATAATTGTACACATTAAGGACAGTCAAATCATAATCACAATGAACACAAGAGATACCAGAAGTCTGTATAGGCTTTTGTATAATTTATATATATATTATATATGTGACTATAGTAATGGGGGTTTTCCCAGCACCAACTATTTTGTGTCAGCACCAACTGAAGTAAGGAGCACCAACTCCTAGGAGAGCACCAACTCTCAAGCAAGACACAGCTTGCTGATAGAATGCAATCTATCCAACTAGAGTTCATATAGTAGTTCAACCAACTCTAGTAGCAGTGATCCATTTACTCTATCTTCTGATCAGAGGTATATCACAAATGCTCATCACCACACTTCATCTTCTCTCTGAAATTAGCACCTTCTTTACTTTATCCTGTCTTTGATGTTCGCAACTTCTTCACTTCATCATCTCTTTGATGTTCGCACCTTCTTAACTTCATCTTCCCTCTGATATTCACCTTTCTATGTCAAAGAATCATCATTATAGAAATCAACGACCTCAGGTGCAGATCTACCTCTTCCCCACTCTAAGCTTATTTTTCAAGTGAACCAATCATGGTTGTATTTATACTCGTTTATGCTCAAAGCTTGTTTAAGTTATTGGGCCGACTTGTGACACAAGTTACAACTAACTTGTCCATTTACAACAATTTTGGGACCACTAGAGAACATCATTCCGGGTCTTCAACTTTAAACTTGGCATTCCCCCTATTTTCATAAATCGATCACAGGTATGGATTGATTTCCTCTGTCTCTGCGAATGTTGCAGAAATCGAATACTGTAGAGGCACTTCCTTCAAACCATTTACATATGACCATACGCGCAGGACCACATGCTTATTAATTTAAGCATTGCTTCTTCTTTCGCCCTTTGTTTCTTTATTCCATACGACCCCAGTTGGTAACCAGACGCTAGGCCAAGCAAGTGCTTGATCACTTATCAAAATCAATGGTCACGTTTTAATCTCTCGATGAGATGGACGACTGTCGGTACTTCGGGATTTTTTCCTTTGCGACTTCCAGCCTCTTTACAAATCTCCCGAATGAAAGACGCGTGTCCATAATATTCAACGGTTGAGAATGCTTTCGAAGTGTTCTTCAGATCAGACGACTCATGTCCACTTCGGGACTTCGGGACTTAGGGCATTTGCTAGTGGTGAAACTCCTGAAGTAAAAACTCCCGGAGTGACGTAACTTGCTGACGTCACTTGTTGACGTGGCACTTCCTGAGTGGTTGCCACGTGTCACATGGATTCGTGGCTTGCATATGCTTAAAGTACCTATGGGACCTTGACACTTGTCATCCTCTGATTACGCCACGTGTCCTTGCTGACATCACTATTGATGACGTGGGTTCTCAATGTGAGTGCTACATGTCTTAACCTCGTGACTTCGGAACTTCGTTCTTCGGGACTTCGGGTAATTCGATTTCTCCACTTCCCAATTCTCCTGAAGTGAGGTTCCTCGAAGTGTAAACCTCGAGTAACTTGACTTCATCCAATGGTCATTCTTTAACCCGAAAAGGCTTAACACGATCCAACGGCTGTCGGGAATTCGGCTATTCGGGATCTCGGGCCTTTGCTCTTGCTTATCCTATCCTTCTACTTTCCTCGATCCGACGGTCAGGATATCTCCCAAAGTGTTTACTTTCCTCGATCCGACAGTTAGGATATCTCCCGAAGTGTTTCCTCAGATTAGACGACTTGCGTCTACTTCGGGACATTTGTGGCTTACTCTTTCCTTCCACTAAACATGATCCGACGGTACTGATATCTCCCGAAGTGTTCTTCATATCAGATGGTTCACATTTACTTCGGGACTTCGACCTTCGGGTGATCTTACTTGTTCTCAACGCTTTTCTCCCGAAGTGGTTAGCGACGAAGTTGACCATTGCTACCTTGGCGTGCTCTGAATAGATCAGACGGTCCTCATTTACTTTGGGACTTCGTATCGGCCGGTCTTTGTCTTTGCTTATCCTATCCTTCCACTTAATTTGATCCAACGTTTGATGTGGATTACAGAACCATAACTTGCGTGTGGTTTAATACGTCGCCCAAACTCCGCAATTGAAGTTGTGCGATTGTTGGTGGGTTAACCACAATCGTCGATCTTTGAATCGATGAGATCTGACGGTCTAGACTAATTGCGGGATTGGAAATAACGTGTAGTTTAATTCTCCCTTCGTGCTCTGCAATCAATCCTTGCCCTTGATCTGACGCTTGCGTATCCAACGATCACGACTTAATCTGATCATTTGGTGGATCAACCATAGTCGTCGATATTTGAGTTGATGAGATCTGATGATCTAGACTAATTGCGGGATTGGAAATAGCGTGTAGTTTAATTCTCCTTTCGCACTCCGCAATCAATCCCTGCCCTTGTTCTGGTGCTTGCATATCCAACGATCACGACTTGATCTGATCGTTTCTGTAATGCGCTTTCCCTTCTGAGCTTTATGTGCGTCATCTCTTCCGGGCTTCTGATCTTCATTCGCTAACCCTCCTGAGCTTTAATCTCTGCATACTGTCATACTGTTTGACATCAATGACAACACATCAATGATACCTGCATATATTTATTTGACATGAACTCTGCATACTGTTATACTGTTTGACATCAATGAGAACACATTAATGACACTATGTCCAACAAAACCCTCCTCTCGCTTTAGTGAAGGAGAAATCCTACAAAAGGAGGGAATCCCCTGGGGGGAAATGAGATGGAAAGTGAAGTTATGGAAGTGATGTCCCTATAAGTCAAACTACTAAGTGGAAAATGGCTTGGAAACGAGTCTTGGAAATGGCTAATGGTTGCCAAGTGCTTAAGTACTTGCAGAAGATAGTTGTACTTGCCCGAGACACAAGAAGAGACAAGTATGCAAGCTCAGATGTTGGGGGGACAAGCAAGTTAAGCTTGCTGTCCCAAACTACAGAAGTAAACAAGAATATATATCAGCAATAAATGAAGCTAATTACTGTAGATTTAACCACTTAAAGCATCAATGATTTATTGAGAAATGGAGCAAAAAACATGTAGATTAATTCCCAATACTTTAGCACGAACTTCAGTGGTATTAGAGTGCTGTTGTATGATGCTATTGCGGAGATATTATGACAGCCTTATGGCTGTAGCAAAAGATTGCTACAACAGAAAATTTCAACCACCAAAAATAACAAGTAAACCACCCAAAAGATGCACAATGTCAAGTAGATTAATATGGCAGCTTTCTAG
This sequence comes from Picea mariana, assembly GCA_032191745.1. NCBI lineage: Eukaryota > Viridiplantae > Streptophyta > Pinopsida > Pinales > Pinaceae > Picea > Picea mariana. Next base: position 39,014 of record JASDQU010585733.1, on the reverse strand, counting down.
CAAATTTTGACGGTTGAAAAGAGAGAAAAAGTAAAAGTTTGAGAGCAATTTGCTGCAGCCCTAATGGATGTAGCTTTAAGTTATAACAGCAATAAGATATCCTTGGCTAAAGGAGATGCCCTAGTGGCTCAAGCAAGCTAGTAAAGTATAGAATTGATTCCACTAGAAACAATTTGAAGATCTCGTAAAATCACGTTACCCAATGCAAGTAAATTATTTCTCCAATGCAAATTTCAGATTGGTGCCTTTAAAATTTGGGTAAATGGAGTCTTGGATGTATGAGTTAGATCCACAATATCCCTAGGGGTGTAAACCCTCTTACTCCCTAGGGCATGCAAATCAAACTAAGATAGATCTAGGAGGGTGTACACCCTTGTACTCCTCCTAGGAACCTTACCAAAAATAACTTCTCAAATTGCAAATAACATGAACCTTGGTGGAGGGTGTATGCTCTTATACTCCTCCAAGGGTTTAAGACAAGAATATCAATGAAACTAGTAGAAAACACCAACAAATGCAGAAATTTCCTTACCAATTCCACAATAGCAAAGATCAAACCCTAGTTTACCAAGCAATGTCCACCCATAAGCAATAGAACACGTCTCCAAGAGGTGTGCACCACCTTAGCTCCACAAAATACCAAGAGAAATCAACAAAAGACATTTGCACAAGAGAGAGAGATATCCAAGTTGCCCAAGTAGGGCGCAAATTTCAGCCAAGTAGTCTTCTCACAATGGGAGAGCTATGATAAAATGAAAAGAGTTTGATCTCTATTTATACTAAAAATTCTAAAAAGTATTTGTCCATTTAACTTAGGGTAAACCACAAAATAAGGGAGACTCCCCCCTTTATTTTGCCTCTTCACAAAAGTGATTTGACTTTAATTTAAAAATTGCACAAAAAGAAACCCTAATATGACATCATCCCTCTCTAGGGTGACGTTTTGACACTTTTAGCAAGTCGTTGAGCAAAGGGAGGAGGTCGTTGGGCCTCCTAAGGCTCCACCTTCATACCCTAGGCTCATGCAAAGGGTCTTTCTCCTCCAAAATGCCAAGTGTCCATCAAAAACACCATCACCACCCAACCCTAGCCCTTTGGTGACATCAAGCCTTCCAAGTGTGATTTTTTGGCCTCCAAAAGCAAAACGTTGGACTAGTAAAGGGCTAGGATAGATCCTCCAAGGTGTCTCTCAAGCCTCCAAAGGATATCATCATCATCCGGTGTGTGGGCCATGGTATCCAACCCATGGGCTCCATGCCCCAAGGAAGCCCAAGCTAGGCTTGTTCTTCCAAACTATCCACCATGCAAGGTCCTGCAAAGACATTGAATACGCCCTCCAAGGATCTCAAGTCAAATGCATCATGATGAGTAAATCAAGTCAATAAAAGAGCCACCTAAGCATGTGCATCGAAAACCACCTCATCAAATTAAACAAGTGCTCAAAGAACCTATGCAACTTGCCAAGTTTAGGTATGGGAGGGTTGACAACGTGACCTATTGGGTGAATCATTCCCTAAGTCAAGGAGTGTTTCCCAGGTGGATCCCTCTCCAAGCCATGTGGAAACGATGAAGTGGATGGGGGCAAAACTTTTGGGCATGGGGTTCATGACATATAAGGGATCGTAGTGTCTCATTTATGGGTGCCTTTGTAGAGGGTGTGCTGCACCTTCGTTTTCAATACAATTTTTTTCCAAACCCATTCTCTTGCCTTTTATTTGTAGATTTCCAAGTTGAAGACAATCTATGGGACTTTTACCTAAAGCATGAAAAACATTGCCCACTCATTACTCTACCCTGGCCATCATGCTTCCCCAGGTTGAAGTCAATAAGGGGCACTAAAAGGAAATGCATAGCCCAAAAACGCTCTACCCTGGTTGGCATGAATATTAGTTTGCATTTATTTATCCTACGGGTCCCTTATTTTTCTTGAGAGAAACATTTCATTGTTCTCGAGATCCCTGGGCGAGCATTTAGAAGGTTCATAATATGGATTTTATCTTTTTTCGGCTACATTCCCTCTGGGCCTTCATTCCCTTCTTCCCATGAAATGAGGGACAATCCCTTCTTGGGTCAGTACACCCGAAAATCCCAAAAGATAAGGAGATGAGGGGATGAAGTGTGGAAAATGACAAGTATGGTTGGGAACGACAAGATGACTCGTCAAGGAGACCTCCCAGTAGCAAACCCATCCCTAAGGGTGACCACTTACCAGGGCACAACGTCAACCACCAAGGTGAAACAAGGCAAAGAGCATAATTTTCAAGCAGGCGTTACCTAATTAAAAGCCGTTTTAAATGCAACATACTCAAATGCCTCAAATATTGAAATGACACTCACCATAATACTTGGCTTGTACCTCATGGAGCAAGACCCAATGTCTTCCGGAAGCAAGGTGATGTGGTGGATACCATTGTGATGAGTCTGACACGTGTGGTGGTGAAGTGGGCCTCTGCCTGTGCAAGTGGACGCTGCCAACCATTTGTCTCTCGGTACTCCATGTTTGCAACTTGAGGGCCTCAAGACATCATCTCCTTAGTTATCCCTGGGAAATGGGGATAACACAGTTCAGAGATACCAACATGGTGAAGAATAGAGAGATAAAAAATCAGACCAGAAAAATATAGATGTTTCCAGAAGGGCAGACACAGGCATGTGACAACGTGGTGGACTCTTTTCTGTTTTTGACAAGCATGCAACATGCAATTCAAAATAGTATCATCTAGCAGTGCAAATATTTCTTGGAGACATTTTTTCCAGTAGTTGTCAAGAGTCACAACATATAATTATTGTTACTACTTAGACCTGACATATGTTTTAGTAGCATTATATAAAAGTGCAGACCTACAATATTACTCCTAGCAAAGGCCCGTCAACATTAACGAAATGAAAACAACAATTTTACAGATCGTATTTAATATCAGTCAAGCGGTAGTAGATGGAGACAACATGATGAAACCCGATTTCTAAGTTCCCAATGGATATAGACTATGTTTTATAACTGTAATTTACACTATTGTTTTCTTATATAAGCTTTTATACTTGTGGGTGGCTCGTTCCAAATTGACCACTCTACCTACTTTATTGTATTTTATTGGAGACTTGGTAAACTTTGATCACTCTCTGAACAATTTGGTACTCTTTATATATAGATAATGCAATGAAGGGTGTAGAATATGTGTACATTGTTAAATTTGGCAACATCGGTTGTCATTCTCCAATGAGAGGCCATGTGGGCTACCCTGAGGCTAGCCAGGGAGATTTGAAGAATCAACCAGTCTTGTGAGGTATTGACAAAAACCAGGGGAAACGTACAACCTCTGTGAGTTAAACCAAAAGTTAGGACGAACGAGATGCTATATGATCTTGTGAGTCTAGCCAAGGCAAAGGAAGAAGCTTTGTAAGTCTAAGACAAAAGTCAAGATGTAAGTCTAATGCAAAAGTCAGGGGGAACGTGCAACCTCTGTGAGCATAGTCAGTCTAGTGCAAAAGCCAAGGGGAACGTACAACCTCTGTGAGCATAGACAGACTAGTGCAAAATTTAGGGGGAATGTACAACGTCTGTGAGCCTAGTCAAGCCTTGTGAGCCATGAGAAAAAGTCAAGGCATCTAGCAAAAGTTAGGTTGAAACTTGAATGTACAATTCCTATGAGCTAGAGACAAACAATCTTCTTTATGCAAATAATGTAAATGTAATGATCTAGTGCGTTGGCACGTGTAACTTGTCCACTATGAAAAGAAATTCGAGTTGCCTAACTTAGTTGTATAAGTCGACTTGCATGTTTAGTCTGAGTTGTCAAACTCAAGTTGCATGTCTGGTCAAAGTCAACTTTCAAGTTGGCAAGTCTTGTTGCATGTCGCATGTTGCATGCATGCATGTTGCATGTTGCATGTGGGTCTAGTTGCATGTGGCATGCATGTTGCATATTGCATGCATGTATAGTTGCATGTTGCATGTCGAGTTGCATGCATGCATGTCAAGGTTCCATGCCAAGTTGCATGTTGAGGTGGCATGCAATAGTCAAGTCGAGTCAGAAGTCAAGTTTCTAATTCAAGTTAAGTTGACATGCAAGCTCCTTCTAGTTAAAGCCCCTTTTCCTCTCCTTTCCACGCCTATATATTCAGAGCTCGACCCCCTCTTCTATATCCTTGTTATGCAGCGCAAGGGTAAAGGAGATAGGGCCATGGAGGAGGATATGATTACTGTCCATATCAGCAGTAAGAGACAGCTTGCATTGCTGTACATACTAGCAATACAGAACAACGAATATTGCTGTACATATCAACAATACAGAACAACGAACAAGGCTGTACATATCAGCAATATAGAACAACGAATATTGCTGTACATATCAGCAATACAGAACAACGAACAAGGCTGTACATATCAGCAATAAAAGTCAGCAAATAGGGCTGTTTATATCAGCCGTAAAAGTCAGTAAAGTCGTGTTGTTTGCTGGTCTATCAGTCAGGTATTTTCACGGTGGAGTATTGTAATTGATCTTACATATTACTTGCAATAAAGAAAGATTGTTTGCCGGGATTTTTCACCCTGTATAGGGTTTCCTAGGGTAAATTCTTGTGCATGTGTGAGATTCTATTTTGAGTTCCTCTTCTACTTCTGTTCATCATTTCAAGTATTAATTTGCTGGTTGATAAATCAAGTTCTATTTAAAGCACTAAATAAACTAAAGAAATAATCCGCATATTGAATCAAACTCGATAATTTAACATGGTATCAGTGCTAAGGGTGTGAAAGAGCTTGTTGAAGTGCAGGAACAATGCACACATAGATCCAAGAGAGCTTGATCAGTTTCCAGCATGAGTTCCATGGCATCCTTCATTTTTGTTAGGGCCGAGGATAGGCTTGAAGGAGCTTCCAACTTCAATGTGTGGAAGCTCAGGATAATGAATATCTTGCAGGAGCATGATCTTGAGCAGTATGTGACCTCAGTAATGGAGGAACCCACCTCTAATACAGGAAGAGCGACCTTCAGGAAGAGTCAAGCAAAGGCCAAGCGAATTATCTTTGACTCGGTCAAAGATAGTATAATGCCAGCAATGACTTCGTTAATCACTACCAAGGAATGTATGGATACCTTGGTAAATCTGTATGAGAAAAAGACACCAAGTCAGAAGAGGACATTTAAGCACAAGCTTAAGTATTCGAAGATGGAGAAAGGTGAATTGGTTGCATCTTTTTGTTCCAGGATAGCTGAGATCAGAGATCATCTTTTGGTCACAGGTGTCATAGTGGATGATGATGACTTAGTGCAGGCCATATTTGATGGTCTTCCTTCTTCATGGGAGACTTTCTTATTCAGCGTGAGTGGGAGAGAGGTTCAACCCACATTTGAGAGGTTATGGCATGATTGTCTCCAAGAGGAGAGTTGCACTACTACCTGGAGCGAGCCATCCAAAGAAGAGCATTTGACTTTAGCATCAAGATTCAAGGGAAATGAGGACACTTTCCAGAAAGGCTCTCAGAAGAAGATAAATACTAAAGGTATGTTCAAAGGCAAGAATATTGATACATCTAAGATTAAATGCTTTAATTGCAATAAGTTGGGTCACTTTGCTAGAGACTGCTGGTATAGGAAGAAAAATCCAAGGAAAAAGAAACATCATGCCTCAATTGTCGTGGATGATGAATCCAAAAGAAATCAGAAAAGTCCTTCTAATGAAAGAGAAACTAGAAAATAATATTACTTGGTTTCTGCTTTATCCAGTACAGTTATCATTGGGCCGAAAACTTGGTTAGTAGACAGTGGTGCATTAAAGCACATGAGAGGGTACAAGGAGATCCTTTTAGATTTCAAGGAGAAATCCTTTGCAGAGCAAGTTGAGCTTGGGGATGACAAATGTTACAAGATAGAGGGAGTAGGCTCTATCTCCTTCAGATTGGAATCTGGGGCCATGCTTCATGTTGATGAAGTATTTATATGTGCTCAAGCTCAGGAATAATCTATTATCAGTTGCAACCCTTGAGGACAAAGAATATTGGGTGATCTTCAAGGACTGGAAGGCACTTCTGTTGGCTAAAGGTAGCCACTTGAGTACAACAAAACCTATTGGGACTCGCAAAGGAGGACTGTATGTTGTGACAGGGCAGTCAGTTCAGGAAATAGCCAATATGCGATTAGCTCCAACGAGTTGTGGCACAGAAGGCTTGGATATCTTCATTACAAAGCACTTCTAGATTTGCAGAATATGGTATGCCCTCTATTTCTTTTAGTAAAAATGAAATTTGTAAAGGATGCATGCTCGGTAAAAATATAAAGAAAGCATTTTCTAGTAGTGATAGTAGAGCTCAGGGCATCTTAGATCTGGTTCATTCTGATGTGTGTGGTCCCATGTCATCTCCCTTTCTTAGTGGCTGCGTGTATTATGTCATTTTTATTGATGATTGTTCTAGAAAATGCTGGATCTATTTCCTTAAAGCGAAAAGTGACACATTTGATAAGTTTAAAGAATATAAAGCCTTTATTGAAAAGAAGACAGGGAAACACATCAGAACTCTTAGAACAGACAATGGAGGAGAGTTTGAAACTTTCTAGTTTGAGGACTTCTGCAAGGAAGCATGAATCAAGAGACAATTGACCGTGCCATATAACCCTCAACAAAATGGTGTTGTTAAGAGGAAAAACATGACAATATATGAGGGCAACGAAAGCCATGATGTTTGACCAGGATCTTTCAAATTCCTTATGGGCGGAGGCTACCTCCACTGTCGTGTATATTTAGAACAAGTGTCCACATGCTATCTTGAAGGACAAGACTCCTGAAGAGGTTTTATTAGGAACCAAACCTGAAGTAGGACATCTAAGGATATTTGGATGTCTAGTATATATTCATGTCCCTAAGGAGAAGAGGACAAAGATGGAACCCTCGGGCAAGAAAGGGATTTTTGTGGGGTACATCAAGAACTCCAAGGCTTACAGGATATATGTACCAGGTCAAAAGCAGATAGAGGTAAGCATGGATGTGACTTTCCATAAGGAAGCCGCATTCAAGAAATCCAGAGAGCTACAACAGGAATCGGAAGCAGTTAAGCCAATTTCACCCTCTTCTGAAAATGAAGAGTCAAATGATCAGAGGGAGGAACCTCATGAAGGGCCAAGTGATGAGCCCCTAGAACCTGCTGAAGAGTTGGAAAGAACTCTTGAAGAACCTCTAGCCAAAAGGAAGCCAGGATGGCTTAAAGAAACAGTGCAGGAAGTAGAAAAGATAGCTGCTCCCAAAAGAACTTTCAGGGAAAGTAAGAGGCCTCATAGGTATGGAGGCTATGTTGCAACTTGCACCGATGAGCAACTTTAGTGATGTCGAGCCTTCTTCGTTTGAAGAAGTGGATAAATTACAAGTGTGGAAGGACACCATGCTTGAGGAATATAGGTCTATTCTAAAGAACAATGTTTGGGACATTGTGCCGAGGCCAAAGGAAAAATCAGTGGTCTCTTCCAAATGGATCTACAAGATCAAACATGTAGCCGATGGCAGTGTGGAAAAGTTCAAAGCAAGATTTATAGCCAGAGGCTTCTCTCAGAAAGAAGAAATTGACTACGAAGAGACTTTTGCCCCTGTAGCCAGGTATACCTCCATTCGAGTTGTTATTGCATTAGCTTCAGTACTTGGTTGGAAATTACATCAGATGGATGTAAAAACAACATTCTTGAATGGAAAGATTGAACAAGAGGTCTTTGTGGAACAACTGGATGGTTTTGTATTGCATAACAAAGACACTCATGTATGCAAGCTAAGGAAGACCTTGTATGGTCTTAAGCAGGCTCCTAGAGTTTGGTATGATAGGATTGATGGCTTTCTTAAAAGCCAGGGTTTTCAAAAACGTGATGCTGATGCGAATTTGTACTTCAAGGTAACAGGGAACCAACCAATTATATCAATCCTGTATGTTGATGATCTCTTTTTGATAGGAGATGAAGGGCTAATAGCCTGGTGTAAGAGGGAGCCAATCTTAGAATTTGAGATGAAAGACTTAGGCTTGATGCATTACTTCCTAGGATTGGAAGTGTGGCAAAGACAGGGCGAGATATTTCTGGCACAAGGTAAATACACAGTGGATGTGTTAAATAGGTTTGGTATGATGGATTGTAAATCCATGTCTACTCCGATGATTACCAACTTGAGGAAGCTGCATGATTCTGATACAGGCTCAAATTAGGCTAGGCTTGCTTTAGTGATAGTTTAGTCATTTAATTTCCAACCCCCTTTGGCACAAAATAGGAAGGCTTGCCTCCACCTTGTGCCATTGTGAGTGGTTTGTAGTTCTTGTATTTTATTTCAAGTCTTATTTTCCGTATTGCCTACACCATGGATGTGAAGTTGGCCTAGCCAACCCCCATATAGTATGGCTAGCTTAGTTGTGGATGTCTAATATGCTTATGGTTAAAATTATCTAGAGTAGATTTCACACAACATATGCTAGTTTAAGCCCATAGAGGCATAGGATTAAATCTTGTGTTTCAATTGTTATTTACTTGCAAGCTCTTGTCATTTAAGCATTTATCTTTTAACTTGCAACACACATGGGCATTGTAATGGTGTAAAAGCAATCTTTCATTTCAACATTTCCTTCAAGTTCTATATGTGATTTACATGCAATGATCTAGTGGTTTAGAACACATATTATGCTATTTTGAAGTTTCGGTTTTGGTCCTTTTTGGCACTTTTTGGGCAAGTAAAAGTCACCTAAACACACCCAAACACCTAAAAACACTTAGTCCATAGGCCTTATAACTTATTAGACTTAATAGGACACCATAACTCACCATCTTCGCCATTTAAAACGGGGTTTGAGGAAGGCAACAGAATGTGCTAGGCAGGGGACAGTCTCACGGCGCGCGACGTCCTTTCCGGGAGTACTCGGACCTTAGGGTTGATCTGTGAAGCTAGGTTAGGCCTCGTTGCCTCACTTCTTGAGCATCCAACAACCACTTGGTAATTGGGGGAGGAGAGTTTTGGGTTGACACTTAGTTAGGAGTCACTCAACACTTAATCATCTTTAATCAACTCTCTAATCCACTAAACACTTGGGCATCATTTTGGTATATCTTTTGTGGTTGGCATCTAATTAACACTTGCAAGCACTCTTTCACATTTACATTTACATGCAAGTTTAACTTATGCTTTGTGGATTAATCATCTAAGTGGTCATATTTGTGTGTTGAAACACTTCTCTAAAAAACATCTTTCATTTACTTGGTGTTTCATTTTATGGTGTGATCCCTCAAGAAGTTGCACATCCCCTTTGGAGGCACTATCTTGTTGGGTCTTGAGTGTTTTGGTTTCCATTGATAAGCAGTCCAATAGAGTAAGTGCTATTGGAGCATGCTTGGCTTGATGTGTTGATGATCTTCATGTTTTGAATCTTTTTAATTCTTGCATATACAAGCACATGGTTAATTAATCTCTTTGTATTATTTATATCTATTGTTGGGTATAATCTTGTGATAGTTTTAGAATATTCATTGTCTTAGCTATTGTATCATCTATTCATCTTGTATCTAAATTGTGGATTTATATCTAACATTGTTGTGAAGTAATTGTAATCATTGTAATCTTTGTAACTTCTTTGTAATCAACCTCCCTCAAACTCTAGTTGACCCCATTGCCCAATCTTAGGCACTAGTCTTAGTTGTCCTAGGAAAAGACTTTGCTTGTCATAATTGAATTGTTGGACATTGCATTGCTGCCTTTGCATCATAGGCTAGATTGGCCCCCAACCTTTAACTAATTGAAACCAACTCCTAGAACATAATGTTAATCTCATCTAGTAACTAGGGTCTACCCCCCTTGGCTTCCCTAGGAGTAAGCCTAGACGAAAGAGGTTCAATCCAAAGTGACAATGTGGGCTTTGAACCTAGGCATTGTGCCTCCAAGGACACACTGAGTGAGCAGGACTTAGCTCACGTTTGCAAGTGTGTAGTGTTGCCAGAAGCGGGAGTGTTTTAGGAAGCGAGAGGGTCGGAAGCGTCATTTTCCAAAAATCCTCGGAAGCGAAGCCTCTGTTATATATATATATATATA
>JASDQU010585733.1:16489-27710 GCA_032191745.1 Picea mariana | reverse complement strand
GTATAAGGACGACAACATCTTTGGCACCGCTGTCGGGGATAAGTCATTTATCCTTGGTCAAAACGACTTAACTTTTTTTTTAAGAACTAAAAATTCTTTGAGCTTGCAATGGTTGTTTTGTTTGCTTCTTTTCCAAGTGGCGACTCCATTGAACAAATCTGACAAGTATACTGCAAGGAGCAATCCTTGTGGGCTGCTTGAAATTCTTGGAGAAGAAGCACTCACTGGTATCCGATACTTGTTCCAAACTTAATAAATTAACTTTTGTTTTCCTTCTTGTTTTTGCTTTGTTTGATGCTCTTGTTTGTTTGATAAACCTAGTCATCTGGCGACTCCACTTTAAAAATAATTTGACAAGGTATTCTTCAAGAAGGAACTCACAACTTGTTTAGCTTCATCCTTGGACTTGAGAAAGTTTGTGGATGAAGTTAGCATGTTTACCTTCTTGTCGGATCCTTAGGAATTTTTCGGGTCCCAGATTTTTCCTTTTTCAATGAGTGACCTCACAAAACCTTTTGATTTTTCAGAAATAGTTGGTTATCCTAATGATATACCTGAAGATGTTCTTGACAATGTGCTTGAATTTTATGATGGTGGGGATGCTTGTGCTCATGTCAAGGCCTTTTGGCAATTAATTGATGGTTGGCATGATCCACCCATCTATGAGGATGCTCTTATGAGATTGTTTTCCTGGACTCTTTTGGAGGGCTAGGGATCTGCTTGTGATTGGTTTCTTCTTCACGAAGATAATTTGATCAAGACCACACGGGATTTTCTGCGTGACTTTTTGGAAAGATTTGGGGATGATCGGGATGAAATTTACAATGAATTGGTTGATGACTTTATGGAAAAATGAAAGGGGAAGAACCTTCCAGATATAAGAACAATCAGTTCGGATATAACGATTGATTCTCCACCAGATCCCATTGAGGAACTTAATGAAGTAATTCAGAACATGCAATTTTCCCATGAAGAACAGTGTGAAGCCATGAATGAACAGTTTGTGGCCATGGAAGATCAATTGGAGATCATGGATGCTAATTTCACAGAAACTTATATTGAATATCCGGACCCCCTTGAACTTGAGCTTGACAGTGAAAAAGATGAGGAAGTTCATGGGGAAATTATGGATGAATCCATGGATGAGTCAATCATTTATGTCGAGGAGGTAAAGAAATTTGAGTTTGAAAGTGTTGAATATCTAGATAATTCAAGTCCCCACCCTACTCCCATGGAACCAATCTCTTTGAAGGAGAACCTCGACAACCTTGAGGAAAACTGTATAATGGTTCCATTGACATGTTCATTTCCGACACCTCAGCCAAAAGAGGACTTTGTACATAATAATGGGAAAATAGAAGGCAACTTCAGTTTATCAATGTCATATCATTATGAGTATTGGTTGGCTTTCCACCTTGGCAGTCATGAGCAAAAAAGTATTGAAAGTTTACACGGCTTGTCATATTCCAGTGTTCTGTTGAAGGGAAGAAGAAACATGATTATTGGCTGGTTCTTCCTCACAAAAAATTCCAAGTTAATAAAACTTGGGAAGGGATCTTCTGTGAGTCATCTTGGACAAGGATGTTTCAGACACTTGTGGCTTCATTCCATCCAGTGCATGGACGGTTGTAACGTATCTCTAACCCTTCTCCTTGTATTTCAGTTTTGTGTTGTTTCATTTCATTATGTTATAATGTACTTAGATTTATTTTTTGTATCATAGTTCATTTTGTAATTAGAAATGTTGTATAATGGTTATTTCTTTATGTAATTGTTGTTTATAGCATTTCATTTGTTGTATATATATTTATGTTGGGTATTGGTGAGCACTCTGTTTTGTAGATGCTGGATTCTCATATGCTCTCCTTCCCATGTGTGAAGATCAAACACACGTCCCCATGTGGAGCCAGATGTTGACCGCCTATTCAACTAGGGGGTCAACTCCATGTACCATGAAGAGATGCATCATCAGATGCTAACATGTCAAAGACTATTTGGTTCTACTGGACAATTTTTGCCTCCAGCACGTATTTTTGTAATCAGAATTTCCGCACCCCTGCGTGGGTTAATAATGTAATAGGTCTGCATGGATCATAGTTTGGTTAGTTACCTCGGGATTTCTTCATTAGGATAGTTCCTTTCATTGAGTGTTTTTTATCCTCAGGTTATTAATTTGGCTTTTCAGCCTTATTAATATCCCTTGAGTTTTTCACTCCTAGAAATAATTCCTCCAAAGTGGTGAAAAGCGTTCTAATGGAGTTATCCTCTAGTAGCTAGTGTTTAGGAATGATGTAAATGACCATGTATGACATCTCATAAAGTTTCTTGGGATTCCGTCGAGTCAAGATAGGTTTTTTTGTTGGGTAATTTAATTAATTAATTTTAATTATTTTTGAGCAAATATTGTAAAAACTAGGTCCTTGGGATTTTGATAGGAGTATTTGTGCTCAAAAGAAATGGAATGAGACCCCCTACACCCTTGGACCAAGTTTCAACTCAGCGAGACAACGTTTGCTAGGTGTTTGTCCACCAGGAATCTCAGTCAGTCAAAACAACAATTTTATTTGCTAAGTCATGACATAGGAAAAATGTCATTTTTGTAATTTATGAGCAAATGGGGTAAAGTAAAGATGGAAAATGATGAGAAAACACTTTCCTAACCTTTTCCAACCCTCACATCACCCCCTCACCTAGCCATTAAGCAAAAACGTCACTTTCCCTAGAGAGGTGTGCCCCCCTTCTAGAAAGTCTCCAAAAAGTAAAAAATAAATAAAAAAATTAATGGGAGACTTATTCTATCCCTTGGTGTGCCTCCCTAGATGCTACAACTCATCATTTGACTTGTCAAAGCCTTGCCAACTCACTCCAACTCATTGTCACTTCATTCATCAATGCCAAAACCCTAACTTACCAAAACCCTAAAAGTGACTTTTCCTTGATGTGTGACTCTTGTAGCTCATCCAAGAGGGGTAGCTTTGCCTTCCCAATTATAAATAGAACCCCTCCCTCACTCATTTCTTCACCATCTCTTGAGCTATTGTTATGCTACCAGATTCTTGCTCCATATCTCTCTCATTTGTCCATCTTGCTCTCCCTCCATCTTGCTCTTGAGTGTTTTGGAGCAATTAGTTGCTACAAATCTCTCCCTTGGATTAATAGAAAGGCTTTGGAGGATTTTGAAGTAACAAAGATTAGTCTTGCTACTTCCATGCACATGAGGTGACATTGTTTCTTTATGCATTTTGTGGAATATTGAGTAGATCTCTTTGGTAAATTAGTTTACTTGGATAGGTTAGGCAATAGTGTAGTTGCTGGCCTAAATGTGTTGAATGGCTAATGATATAAATTAGTTTATGTTATTTGTTTATGCAACTCATTATCTACTCCTGTATCTCACATTGTGTCTCAAAGTTTGCAGGTTTACTTCAAGGGTTTTGTTGGGATAACTTCGAGCAAGAGTGTACCCTCATAGCTCACCTAAACTTCATAGTCTTTCCTATCTTATTTTCTGCTCATTCATATCAGATTTGGTTTGCTAACAATCTTAGATAGGTCACATAAAATCAATACTTTTTTTCTAAAATTTGTATGTAGGAAATTTCTGTTGAAAAACATGAATTTTCTTAACTTGCTTGTGTGTTTTGCAACATTTCCAGCAAGCAATAGCTTGCTGGTTTTTGCAGGTTCTTATCAGGTCAAGGGGTTATGCTGCCCATTTTTGGTCACAAAACACACCAAAGGCTCCTCCTTTGATTGGGTAACGAAACCCAATCTTTCCTCTTTCATTTTAGCATTGTAGCAAGCCTCCGAGAAGTTCCCTTGAGGCTTGTATTCTTGTATTAAGTTTTCTGTTTTTGTAAAGTTGTAAGTGCCTACTCCTTGGGTGAGAGATTGGCAAAGCCAACCCCCCAAAATCGCGAGGCTAGGGTGTATTTTTAATTTCCTGCAATTTTTTTCATTCTTTTGCCCCACTTGTCATTAGGGCAAGGTTGTGTGGCTAAGCTTGCTGTAGTGATAGTTTAGTCATTTAATTTCCAACCCCCTTTGGCACAAAATAGGAAGGTTTGACTCCACCTTGTGCGGATTATTTCTTTATTTTCTTCAACACTTTGATTCCAGCTTATACATTTCAACAATATAGAATCATAATTGAATAGCAATAATCATGTAGATATGTAAGCGTGCACATCAACAACACATATACTCTTGGGAAACCCTGTACAGGGAGAAAAACCCCAACAAACGATATGTGATGTTCCGTTCCCAAGAGTAGGCCAGCAAGGAGTGACTTAGTAGTCTATATGTTCCCGTAGACTATAGTTAGGCACAAACAGGGAACAAGATGGAGAAATAAGGAGGAATTGATGGCTAAACGATGAATTAAGCCAAAATATTTAGGAAAAGTCACTTAAGCCTAAGTCAACGAAGAATTAGAATGAAAAGGTGTTAAAGGGGGACTTAATTAATTAATTAATCACTTTAGGAGGAAAAACGCCTAGCTTAAGTGAGGTCAATGGTGAATTAGATTGAAAAAGGTATAAAGGGAGGAATTTGCCCTAATTCCTCATTATGCATTGTTATGATTTGATGTTGAGAGTTCCCAGAGGAGGAAAATAGGCGACCTTATTGTTTTGTGGATTTCTGGAGGAAACCACCACCATTGATCGGTTTCGGTGTTGAGAAACACACCCTAGCCCATCGGAGATACCATCCAGGTATTTCATCGTACTTTTCAGGAGTATCCATTGTAGAGTGCGCAGCTCAGCCAGTGAGGGTGCAAGTCAGTTTGTGTAACGACCCTTGATTATTAAGTATAATTAATTTAAAAATATAATCCTAAAACAATTAGCTAAATTATAATTATTTATTAAAATAACCTTAACTAAGTATTTGTTATTAATTAGTTATTCTTGATTATGATTAATTTAAGTATAATTAACTCTTTAATCAATATGGTTAATGATTGGTTTAATTATTAATTAATTAATTAATTAATAAAGTATTAAATAAAAGGTGAATAATTAAATATAATATTTAAATCAAGTTACGTATACCATAAGGGATCACATAAGGATCCCGAGAAGATAAAGGAATTAAAGTGAATGGATAAGGGTAATTAAATGGAGGGATAAGGAATTTAATGCAAGGTGGAGTGTCGGTGAAGGGGGGGCATAAGGATGGAAGGAAGGGTTGGAGGGGGGCATTCGACGGGAAGAAGGCCATGAAATTTTTGGGGAGAACTCTGAGTATTGGACCAGGGAGGAATTTTGGGTTTGGGATTGACACAGTGGACCGAGGTTGCTAGAGGTTTTGGGCTCGGAGGGCCAGGATATCTGTAGATATCCTGGAGCTAGGTCGTTTTCCTAGTTGGCAGGGTGGACAATAGTTTTGGGCAATTTTTCTGTGTGTGCAACAGGACTGGGCTGTGTAGCAGGTAGCAGGAGAGCAGAAGAGCAGCAGCAGCAAGGCAGCTGGCAACAGAAATAGCATCAGAACCAGGTACCCTGTTGAATTATGCATTTATTTATTCTGCTATGAATTCGTTAATATTTGATGCATCTAAATCTGAAGTTGCTGGTATGAAGATCGATATTATGCTGAATAAGATATTGTTTTAGTTAAGAAATAATTGCTTGTGAGGATAACAATGTTTAGATATAGATTTGTGGGCATTACAGTTTGAGGGTTTGGAGAGCTGCATGAGATCCGTATCCAGATTGCAGTTTCCTTCCAACCCATTTGAGATACAGCCAGGGCGCTTCTATTGAGCCATCTATCGTCAGATTCTGACGGTGGAATCTTGCAGATCGACTCATTCAGCCATTTAGGGCGCAACTCTTCCGGACAAACATTTGGTGTTGCATGCAGAGTATCAGAGCAGATCCGGGCAAATCCTTCCGACCCATTTCCTTATTTGGCGAGACGATCGTTTTGAACCATATAGCAGCAAATTCCCTTGGTGGAATCCTTTGGGGCGCATCCAGTGCCCCAGGAGGTGCGCAAACCCCCCAGGGGTCCAGATACAGTGTCTTAGAGACCAAATTCGAGATCCGACACTCACCCATTTCAGTCTAGAGGCCAGGGCGCTTCTTTTGGACTTTTCCAGCGTATTCCGATGGTCTGAACTTCTGGACGAGTTTTCCAGTTGGTAGTGGTTACTGTACTTCTCCGAAATCACATATTTTCGTCGATCCATCCGTGCATGCATCAGATCTGCTATCATCTTCTGATCACGGGTATTTTTATGTTAATTGATTGTATTTCAGTGCTGATACATGAGATCTGGCTGACGTTTATATGCTATATTTCTAGTAGGCTATTGTATTTCCATGCTCGAACCGTATAATACATGATATTGGGCAGTTGATGTTCTTTATTTCTGCATGCATCCTTTATATGCCGTTTAAACCATAAATATGCAACATGCACATGCAATAACCATCATGCACATGCAATAACCCACATGCACATGCAATAACCATCAAGATCTCAAACATACAACTGAAACGCATCCAGAAACCCCGAGTGTATCAGATCTGCAAGACAAAATAATAGATCAGTAGCAAATATTTTGATTAGAGGGATCAGGGATATTTCAGTGGTATCAGAGCTTTAGTCCTGCCAGCCTGTGACTAAAGACAATGAATACAGCAGAAGAACCGGATGGCCGTGGGCACGTAGGTGACGAATATGTCACTTACAACAGGCACAGGGAAAGAAGGGATAGGCCTAACTTTCCTCCCTTCCCTCCTAGTTCAGAGGAAGAGGAAGAGGCACATAGAGCAGTAGAGAGAAGAGCAGAGTGCGAGGCCGAGCACGAAGCAGAGAGGAGGCTAGGTGACAGATATGAGCGACCAGAGGGCAGTGGTAAGGCCCCTATGGATCCAGACGCAGCCTTCATGCAGGTTATCAATGGTATGCTAGCTAGTCAGCGAACCATGTCTCAGTCTTTGGCTCAGGTAGTGGATAGATTGGCTATGGTAGACATCCCGGGCACACAAGCCCCACATGCAACACATGGGACCTCAGGGGCAGGCAGTAGAACCCAGTCACCCACTCGCACATATACCTCTGCAAGTAGGATTCCACGTCCGTTGTTTCCCAATTTCCAGAGGGCATCCTCGGTAGCAGCACAGATACTGATAGCACAGAGACCGCCCACTCATGCAGAGGACATTGCAAAGTATCGAAGAGAGTATGTAGCCTTGGGCCATGACTTTCATTAGGATATGACCTTAGTCGACTATTGTGGACTCAGACTCAGGAACCGTCCTAGAGAGCCACAGAGGGGAGGGCAGCAGCAACAGGGGCATAAGATTGACTTCATCCGAAAAGTTGGTAAACTAACCATACCTTCTTTTGACGGATCGTCCAAATGCATTGCCAGAGCTTGGGTACAGAAACTAGACACCTACTACAAGCTCAACCAGATGACCGAGTTAGAGGCCATCAATTTCGCCACCCTACACTTGGAGGGTGAGGCACACGAGTGGTGGTATCACGGATTGGCGACATTGGGTCACAATCGCATCACCTCCTACAGAGAGTTCATAGAGAGACTCATGGATAGATTTGATAGGAGGGATCCAGAGATCCATTTTAGAGATCTAACCCAGTTGAGACAAACTGGCACAACAGAGGCATTCATTTCAGAGTTTCAGAGGGTAGCAGTGGCAGTGACAGACATATCTAAGCCCCGATTGGTCATGCTATTCATAGAAGGGCTCACAGAACCCTTGAGAGGATGGGTGAAGGCCTACCGGCCTCATACCTTGCAGGATGCCATCCGACGCACTAGAGATTTGGCGGATTCAGTGCCAAAAACTAAACCCTTCACCAAACCCTTTGTACCACAGAGAGACAAGGATTAGAAGAAACTTCTAAGGGAATGGAAGGGCAAGCCCAAGTTGGATGATGATACGCGATGAGAGTTGATGAGGAAGAAGCTTTGCTTCTCTTGTAGACACCCTTGGGTCCCCGGGCATAGATGCATGGGGAAGGGACAGATCTACTATATTGAAGTGGAATCAGGCAGTGAGGAGGAGGATGAGGATATTCAGGCATCGACAGACAGTGATTGAGAGACTGAGACCACTCATGAGTCAGAGCAACAGCCGAAGAAACCTCAGATACCGGCAAGGGCATAGCCCCAAGAGGAGGCAAAACCTCGTAGAGAGGTGAAAGGGGGAACCATAGCCACCATTTCAAGAGTACCCAGGTACAACACTCTCAGGCTCAAGGGCCTTGTACAAGGGTAACGCATGACAACTTTAGTTGATGGTGGGGCCACCCACAACTTCATAGACGCATCCTTAGTAGCCAGGAGGGGGTTATGCACAGAGGAGTTTGAGGGATTCCATGTGGCAGTGGCTGATGGATACATGATGACATGCTTGGACATGATCCCTGACCTAGAGGTCCAACTAGGCAACTACACCATGACTGACACATTCTATGTATTTGACCTATCAGACACTGATGCCGTGTTAGGGGTACAATGGTTATATTCATTGGGGGAGATTGGGTTCAACTATCAGATGTTGACCATGAGCTTCAGAGGCGCCAGTGGATCGAGAGTTGTGCTGAGAGGCATGTCTACATGGGCACCTCGAGCAGTATCGACAAAGAGGATGGAGCGGATCTTTCATCACGATGATGTGGATTACGCAATAGAGTGTTTGATCACCACGCGAAAGGACTCAGAGGGTAGGGAGTAGTACCATCCACAGACCAGAGAGCTTCTGGGACGTTATGAGCCAGTATTTGGGTCGATACCACCAGGGAGACCGCTAGACAAGGGTTTTGAGCACATGATTGAGTTAGAGGCAGGGGCTACACTGGTGATTACAACACCCTATAGGCACCCCAAGAAATTTAAGGATGAAATTGAGAAAGCAATCAAAGAATTGCTCGCTATGGGGCACATCAGGCCCAGCATGAGTCCTTTTGCATCTTCATTCGTCCTGGTACTGAAGAAGGATGGCATGTTACGGATGTGCATTGATTACAGAGCACTCAACAAGAAAACGATCAAGAATCGTTACCCCATTCCACGCATAGATGAGCTGATGGATGAGTTACATGAGGCAGTCTTCTTCACTAAGATTGATCTACGCTCAGGATACCATCAGATCAACATCAGGGAGAAAGACATTGAGAAGACAACGTTTCGATGCCATTTTAGACACTTTGAGTTCTTGGTCATGCCATTTGGACTGACCAATGCACCAACCACTTTCCAATCTTGCATGAACCATATCTTTAGAGGACAGTTGAGGAAGTACATTCTGGTATTCTTCGACGATATATTGATCTACAACAAGACATGGGATGACCATTTAGCACATTTGGGGAAGGTCTTGGATATTATGCAGGCACAATCTTTATATGCCAAGGAATCCAAATGTGAATTTGGCATGAGGGAACTACTGTACTTGGGGCATATCATCAGTGGGCAGGGAGTACAGGTTCACCAGGAAAAGATCAGGGCCATTGTGGATTGGCCAATGCCCAAGAATCTCACGGAGCTGAGAGGATTCTTTGGGTTATGCAGTTACTACAGGCGGTTCGTCAACGGTTTTTCACAGTTGGGAGCACCACTCACAGACTTGACCAAGAAGGGTGCTTTTCATTGGACAGAGGAGTCACAACAGACATTCAACAAAATGAAGGAGGTTATAAGCACATGCCCTATTCTAGCCCTTCCAAACTTTTCGCAGCCGTTTGTCTTAGAGTGCGACACATCAGGGGTGGGGATTGGAGCAGTCTTGATGCAGGGGGGCCAACCCATTGTGTTTGAGAACCGAAAGCTCGACAAGTCAGAGAGACTCTATCCTATTTATGACAAGGAGATGCTAGCATTCATGCATGCCTTAACGAAATTCAAGTAGTATCTGGTTGGCAGCAGGTTTGTAGTGAAGACTGATCATAACAGTCTCAAGTATTTCCTTGATCACAAAGACCTCAGTGAGAGGCAACAGAAGTGGGTCTCAAAGATCCAAGCCTTTGACTTTGACATTGAGTATGTCAAGGGAAAAATGAATATTGTGGCAGATGCCTTGTCTAGGAGGCCAACAGGATGTTCGATGATGGACATTTGTATAGATTGGAAAGCTCATTTGTTGGTGGAATACTCCAAAAACAAATTTGCTTGTGAGGTGATGGACGAACAAGTGATTGATGATAGATACTGAGTTCTTGATGATGTCATTTTCTACAAGGACCGGATCTACTTGGTTCCAGAATCCACCCGGAAGGGGAAAATTTTGAAGGTATGTCATGATTCGCCTACAGCAGGGCATCAGGGGTACTTCAAAACATATAGGCAGATCAGGGAGAGATTCTCATGGAAGGGTCTCAAGGATGATGTGCTGAAACACATACGAGAGTGCACGACTTGTCAGCAGAACAAGTCTGAGCAGACACACCCCGTAGGGCTACTACAACCTCTACCCATTCTAGAGTAGAAATGGGAGAGCATTTCCATGGATTTCATTATAGGTCTCCCTAGAGTGCAGGGCAAGGACTGTATATTTGTGGTGGTCGACAGACTGACCAAATTTGCACATTTCTTCGCCATACCCACAGACTACAAGGCCATACAGGTAGCAAAGTTGTTTTTCAGGGAGGTATTCCGGTTGCACGGGTTACCCAGGCAGATAGTCAGTGATAGGGATGGGTGCTTCATCAACGCATTTTGGTAGGAGCTTTTCAGATTGACAGGCACAGAGCTAGCCACGAGTACCAGCTACCACCCACAGAGAGATGGGCAAACAGAGATCATCAACAAATGGGTGGAAGGGTATCTGAGGAACTATGTGGGTGGGCAGCAACGCACTTGGGTGAGATGGTTACATATGGGTGAGTATTGCTACAACACAACTTACCATATGTCTATCAGGATGTCACCGTTCAGGGCATTGTATGGATTCGATGCACCCTCCTTTATAGAGACTGTGTTTGGGGACAACAGGGTCCCGGGGGCCAAGGATTGGGTGGAGGAGAGTCAGAGGATTCTTCAATCAGTAAGGGAGAACTTGCAGTCAGCTCAGAATCAACAGAAGATATATGCAGAACGACACAGAGTTGAGCGCAGTTTTGAGGTAGGGGATTTGGTTTTTCTGCGATTACAGCCATACCGACAATCCTCCTTGAAGAGGAGCGGAGCAGAGAAGCTGAAGCCGAAGTTCTACGGGCCATACAGAGTCATCAGGAGGATAGG
>JASDQU010585733.1:0-16424 GCA_032191745.1 Picea mariana | reverse complement strand
AGTCAGGCACAAACAGGGAACAAGATGGAGAAATAAGGAGGAATTGATGGCTAAACGATGAATTAAGCCAAAATACTTAGGAAAAGTCACTTAAGCCTAAGTCAATGAAGAATTAGAATGAAAAGGTGTTAAAGGGGGACTTAATTAATTAATTAATCACTTTAGGAGGAAAAACGCCTAGCTTAAGTGAGGTCAATGGTGAATTAGATTGGGAAAGGTATAAAGGGAGGAATTTGACCTAATTCCTCATTATGCATTGTTATGATTTGATGTTGAGAGTTCCCAGAGGAGGAGGAGAGGCGACCTTATTGTTTTGTGGATTTTTGGAGGAAACCACCACCATTGATCGGTTTCGGTGTTGAGAGACACACCCTAGCCCATCGGAGATACCATCCAGGTATTTCATCGTACTTTTCAGGAGTATCCATTGCAAAGTGCGCAACTCAGCCAGTGAGGGCGCAAGTTAGTTTGAGGGTTTGGAGAGCTGCACGAGATCCGTATCCAGATTGCAGTTTCCTTCCAACCCATTTGAGATACAGCCAGGGTGCTTCTATTGAGCCATCTATCATCAGATTCTGACGGTGGAATCTTGCAGTTTCTGATGGTGGAATCTTAAAAGAGCTTGCCAAGACGACTTAGACTGAACTTAAAAGACCTTGTAGAAGATGAGAGGCTTTGCTGATATAATTTCTGGTTATTGACCAGCACTATAGAAAAGACAAAGTGCTGCCTGGGTGCTACTTTGATGCCCTTTTCTGGACTGATATGCAGCCTTTCTTACAAGGGATATACGTTCCGTTTTCTTGACTGATATTCTGTCCTGTTCTTGACTGATAAGCTGCTCTGTTCTTGACTGATAAGCTGTCCTGTTATTGATTGATATGCTGTCCTGTGTAGTGACTGATATGTTGTCCTGTTTAGTGATTGTACAATTGCCTCTATAGTACTGATATGCGCCTCTGTTTAGCACTTGTACAACGGCCTCAATAGGACTAATATGCGCCTCTATTTAGCACTTGTACATCTGCCTCAATAGGACTGATATGCGCCTCTGTTTAGCAGTTGCAATGCTGCCTCTATAGTTTCACCTTTACCCTGCATAGCAATTGTGTGGACGAGAGGGGGTCGACCTCTGCTTATAAATGAATGAATAGGAGAAGAGGAGAGGGCTCGAATTAGAGGTAAGAAGGCATGCTTGACATAACTCAGCTTCACACTTTAGTTCGAAAATAGAACTAGACTTGAGACTTGTCACTTCAGTTACAACTCACCCTTGACTTGGCATGCATGCGTACTAACTTAGCATGCACATGTCATGCATGCAACATGCGACAACTTGACAACTTTGACTTTGACCTAGACATGCAACTTTGACTTCTACAACTCGACTCTTTACAAGGCAATTCAAATTTCTCTTCATGGTGGATAATGTTACACGTGCCAACGCACTAGATCAATACATTTATATCATTTGCAATATTAAGAATATCGTTTGTTTCTAGCTCATAGGAATTTTATATTCAACCTAACTTTTGCTAGATGCTTTGACTTTTGCTCATGGTTCACAAGGCTTGACTAGGCTCACAGAGGTTGTACATTCCCCCTGACTTTTGCACTAGTCTATCTATGCTCACAAAGGTTGTACGTTCCCCCTGACTTTTGCATTAGACTTACATAGCATCTTGTTCGTCCTAACTTTTGGTTTGACTCACAGAGATTGTACGTTCCCCCTGGCTTTTGTCAATACCTCACAAGACTGGTTGATTCTCCAAATCTCCCCGACTAGCCTCAGGGTAGCCCATATGGCCTCTCATTGGAGAAAGACTGTCGATGCTGCCAAATTTAACAATATTAGCAATAAAAGTCAGCAAATAGGGCTGTTTATATCAGCTGTAAAAGTCAGTAAAGTCATGTTGTTTGCTAGTCTATCCGTCAGGTATTTTCACGGTGGAGTATTATAATTGATCTTACATATTACTTGCAATAAAGGAAGATTGTTTGCTGGGGTTTTTCTCTTTGTATAGGGTTTCCCCAGGGTAAATTCTTGTGCATGCGTGAGATTCTATTTTGAGTTCCTCTTCTACTTCTGTTCATCATTTCAAGTATTAATTTGTTGGTTGATAAATCAAGTTCTATTTAAAGCGCTAAAGAAACTAAAGAAATAATCCGCATATTGAATCAAGCTTGATAATTTAACATACACCGCGACAATAATATTTCTATGTGAATGCTTGCTCTCCCTGATGAGTTTTCTATTCTTGTATGTGAGTATTTGTATTGCTATTATGTGCTCATATCAATTGGTATTAGAACTTTAAGATTTGGGCTTTTCCAAGGCTCCACGATTCCATTCAACTTAGGGATTTCTTTCCTATCCAGGATTTTTCTTCAAACTCTCTTCAAGAAGTTTAGGGGACAAATAGGTAAGTTGTAGCCTATATTTGCTTGGCCTGCCCTTAACATTGTTGTGTTTCCACAATTTATTTGCCTACATTTTTTTCTATACATGTGGGTCCTGGTTGCGACTGTTGAATTTGCTGGTTTTAGAGCTTTTTGTTTATTTAAAATTGCCTTACCACTAATTCAACCTGCCTTATAGCTGCTACAACACTTGAATTTTTTTCCCTATAGCCCAATCTGCCCCTGTAGCCCATGGTTCCCTAGTCTTGGATGTAAAGATTTGTTCTAATATTTCCCAAGTCCTATGGCTCCCTGCAAAACCTCCAATGATTTGAGAAATTTTTAGGATTCCATCATCTCCTAACTTCTAAAATATTAGATGTAGGAGCAACAACTTGTCTTGGTTGAAATCCTTTCTATTCGACAACACCAATAGGCCAACATCAACATGAATTCTAAACCCAAATGATGCAAGCTGTTAGGACCATGTTGTAGTATTTGAGGACCACTTGGCAACAGTCCCTATGATAAGTGCTCCAATAACAACTATCATTGTAGTCAATCCATCAACATCCATCCCCATTTCCCAATAGTCTTTCACACTGGACACAAAGTTTTGCGTTTTCAAATTAGACAGAGCCCAAATGGGGATAGGCTCTACTCTTGGATTTGTAGTTTGGAAGCCAACTTCAATACTCAACCTACTATAATAGATGGTCAAAAGATCCTTGTCATTGATGTCCATATGGAAGAATAGGACCTCACATTGTGGCAAACACATAGCAAGCACCTTATAGCCTCTCACCAATCTCTAATTGAGACTTGGGATACTTTCAAATACATTGTACACAAGTGGTTCTCACCATTAGGGTATAAGGATGCACTTTTGGCACAGTGGCTGCACTACAACAGACTCTTAGATAGTGAGTCCAATAGTTCGTTGAGGACTTCAACAAGCTCTCCATAAAACTTAAGGTAAGTGATTATGTAGATAACCTTCATGTCAAGTTCATCTCTAGCATGCTCCCTCACATCAAAACAAAACTAGATCTGTTCCCCATCTCCTCCTTGCTCTAGAGACAACGAGTCACACTATCCAAGGGAAATGCAATATCGGTCTTATCATCAACGTGGACATTTCAATGGTGAATGTCTCACCATGCAGGCCTAAAAGGCCAAGTTTTTCCTTGTTGCATTGCAATAGGTTATCAAAGAAATTGCCCTTGACGAACAACTAGAGGAACTTTAGTTCCATGATCCTAGTTCTTCCAACCCTTTGCTGGTCCTCCTAGCTCAACAATACATTGATCTCAAGCAAGAAACTCTTTTCACTCACACTTTTTAGATTGGGAAAAAATACAGATAACTCATCATGGACAGTGGCATCCAAAAAAACCTATTTTGTCAAATGTTGGTTGACTCACTCTAGTGCCCTACCACACCACAACCATGATTATATCATCTTGGATGGGTAAAGGAAGAAGGTTCATCCACACCTATCCCATGTAGGTGTTTTGTCACTTTTTCATTGGACCCTTCATTGATATAGTCGACTGTGAAATCACACCAATGGATTATTGTGAGTGTGCTTCTTGGCGAACCCTACTAGTTTGACAGAAGGGCACAATATAGTGGGTTTTCAACACCTACAAACCTTGTAAGGATCCTAAAATCTATTAGATCACATCTTCTCTCCCCTAGTTAGGGTGATAAGTTGTTAAACAAGTTAATTTCCACAAATTTATAACTCTATGTTTTGCTTGATGCTCATCTCTACCACTTTTCCATAGCTTTCCCCACATGTTTCAGAGTTTAGTAGGGAGGTGCCACTCCAAGGATCAAATACCCTTCACACTCCTCATCCCAGCTTAACCCCCACTGCAAATACTTTAGCTTTGAAGCAATGACATTAATAATAATAATAATAATAATCTATTTTTAAGGTCACGACCAAGCCACACCAAATTGGTGTATGAGACCCCCTTGTTTATGGGACAAGGGACCCCCCTCCGCCTAGCAATTTCACTGGTAAATTCTACGGAGGTATACATACCCTACCCCCCTCGGGATTTGAACTTGTGACCTCTTAAGAGGAAACACATGTTCTTAACCATTAGGCCCACTCAGGCTGTATTAAATCTTTCTCAACAACTTGCCTTTCATTGTTCTTATGCTCACATGGATCTACACAGGTTCTGACTTTTGCACCTATCCTTCAACAACCCATGGTGAGCACGACTCTTTATCATGGAGGACATATCTTCTTCTTTTCAAACACCAATGGTTGCATGAGGTTAGAATGCAACATAGGTTCACCTCCTAATATTCGTAGAGACATTTGAGCCAACACATAGCTCCTATAGGCTATGTTTTCCATTGTCAGAAAGTGGGTGCCATAAACAAAAATCAAGGATGATTTCCTCTCAATAGGGAGAAATTGATAAAATTTAGTCCCTAGTTCCTAGTGGACTTGGTTAGACTGTGTTACAATTGTAATTTTCACTTTTGTACTTTGTATTAAACAATGTTCCCCCAAGTTTCTAGGACACGTGAGTGTGGGAGCATGGAAATGACATTGGGGACATGTGGAGATACCCCCCAAATTTCAGGGAAATTCATGGGGGATGAGGGGACGTCAAGGTCCCTAGCATGGGGGCTCCGTCTCTAAAATTATTAAAAAAAAAATCCCAACAATAACAATTCAGCCCATTTAAATTCATCATTGTGCAATGTAAATACTAAATTCAAATTTGTAAACGATAGAAACACGATTCATCAATCACCATTGTTATTATCATATTTCACATTGAATCAATGATACATGCATATCAAAAGTTCAAATTTATAGCTTATAACAAAATGAAATACATTGATTCAAATTCCAAATAGTACTAAGTAAATACTAAATAGTAGATACTGAAGTTTAGAATAGTAAATTAAAATTACTCAAAATTAGTAAAATGTGACAAGTCAAAGACTCGCTTATCAATATCTAAAGTCAAAAGTTACCACTGAAAATTAACAATGGACATTGACAACTAAAAGTAGCTAAAAGAAATCAACATCAAATGAGCATCAGAGAGTCATTGCCATTGATTTGTCCTCTACATCCATTCGCTGTACGAAGGCATCAAGACCATCAATGGGAGTGCCACTATTTGAGTCAGAGTCACTCTGTAACCAAGGCAAATCATGACTCACCCTCATCTAGAAGTCAAATACTAAATGACTTGTTAATGTTAAATAAGAGAGATGTATAAGTAAAGGTGAATTAAGTTAGTAGTTTACTAATTTTTTTTTTAACCTCTTTTTATGTTTTTTAGAGTTTTTATGCATTTTGGAAAAAAAATTGAGAGAGGGTGCCCACAAGCCCCCTTTTGCAAAATGCATCTCGCTTTTTAGGAGGGGGCGCCCACAAGCCCCCTTTTTGCGAAACACGTCTCACTTTTTGGGAGGGGTGGTCCCGCAAGCCCCCCTTTTTGCAAAATGTGTCCTGCAACTTGATGAAACATTTCGAGGTGCGTTTCACGGAGTTTCTCAAAAAGGTGGGCGTGGCGAAACATTTTTCCAGGCGCCCACTGTCCCGAGGGTGTGGGGAGCGAGGGGACCCCCCTCGACCTTGTGAGACGCGTTCTCGTGGAACACTGGTATTAAATCTTTTGTACTTTTGGGTGACTTGGTGCAAATTGATCACTCAGTTTATTGTATTTTATTGGGGCCTTGGTCAACTTTGATTATCTCAAACAATTTTGTACTCTATATATTGATAATACAATGAAGAGTGTACCATATGTATACATTATGGCAATCTCCTTTCTACTTGCATGCTTGCTCTCCGTCGTGTTTTCTATTCTTGTATGTGAGTATTTGTATAGTTGTTTTATGCTCATACTGTTATCACATAGAATTGCAAGGGTCAAAATTATTTCAGTTTTTATTTTGAGTCATAGGTTTTCTTAAGTTTTAGGTTTTTATGTCCCTTTGCTATAGTCATTTTCAAATTTTGATTTAAATAAGCTAAGGTTAGTTTGGCTTTGGTCTAGAGTCCTTGGTTTATGTCTTTGTTATCACGACAAGTTGGATAAACCTTCATGAGTCACATCTTTGAAACTCTCGATCATCACCTTGACATGTCACACCTCCCTGTTGTACGCAAGATACTCCTTTGTCACCTTTTACTGGTTAGGCTGTCAAATCAGATTTGATCCGTGCGCTACCAACTCACTAGGAGAGTTCGCAGCGCATTCAAAAGGACTCCATGCTTTTATTGCCATCATTGTATTTATGGCTCGTGTCAAAGAAGATCTCATTGTTTTTAGAGCTGGTATTTTAAACATTTTCCAGGGATTATATCATATAAGTTTCTAACAGTTTTCTTCTAAGTGTGCAAATCATGTTTGAACTTGGTGCTGTGAACTTAGTGCTATAGACAGGCACTGCGAATTGGCTAAAGAAGACGAGTTGGAGGTTAGACTACTTGCAGACACCCTTGTGCAATTTCAAATACACCAGCATCAAATCCAGGACCACCAGGTACTCCATGAGAGTTTTCACCATGTTTGAAGGTTGAGAAGAGGGTTTTAGATGTTTGTTCCCTTTGTCGCTGCGAATTGTCATTGCCATGCTGTCATTGTGCAAATTATCTTAAGCGATGTTCTTTAACCGTGCTTTTGCAACCTGATTATCTTCTGACATCGTCCATTTTCCTCCTTCTCAAGTTTGACTTGCTCACATCATTTGTTCCTAGTGCTGCGAACTGGCAACAGGGCACTGCGAACCCTCTGTTCCAACACTGCTTGAAGCCCGTCCTCTGTATTTTCAAATACTGTGACCTTGACAGATTTTATTTTACCCCTATTCATTTTGAAGAGCACAGTTGTTCATCTATAGAGCAGATCTAAGTTGTAGAGGTAACCATGCTATTAATCCATGTCGCTGATAGAGCCTGTTTTGCTGAATCTTAACTGTGTCTGCTTATGTTCTAATTTTCAGTGGCTTTCCTTAGTTTTCCTTTTGAAGAATGCCCTGTCTCATTCTTGAAAGTGCATAAAGTGAGTCGTATAAAATCTTGTACAAGGTCTATTGCAAACAATTTGTCATCAAAACCCTGGTTTCTTATATCCCTGTTTCATATATCTACCAGTTATTACAACTCACAGAGAGCATTCCTTAGCAGTAGTTATGGATAACCCACATCATAAGAAGACTCATAAGAGAGGGGGAATAGTGAGAACAGAGCCCTATGACACACAAATACTTGATTCTGACCCTTTGATCAGAGAAGCTTTTCAGAGGGTAGGCTGCATCATTTTTGTCAAAAGATGCAAAGGGGGCATCCAGAGGTTGCTAGAGAATTTGCATTGAATTTTGATGGTACTAAAACCAAAGGTGGGAACATTAGAGTTTGAAGTTTCAGAGCTATCCATCTCAGTTGCAACCGAGATACCCAACACCGGAGAGAGGTGGTTCAAGGCTATGACACTAAATGCCTCTTTCTCCAAGGAGTTCCTCAAACCAGAATACCAAGGGGACAATCTGTCTAAAGGGGTACCACAGAATCATATCCTTGAAGGTTTTGATAAAATGTTGAAAGTGATTCAGAGGTATTTCACCTGTGAAGGAAGATTTAACATGGTATACCAATACCACATCAAATTGCTGTTACACTTCACAGGGAAAGAAGTTATAAATCTCCCTTTCTACTTGTTCAGAAGTATTGGCAAGATGTCTGACAGAGTTCAGGCCAAATCCAAACAAGTGGACAGAAGTGTCTTCCATTCAGGCCTTATAAAGATGCTAGTGATGGAGGAATTGAAGAAAACAAACACTGAGTGGGAAACATTCCTCACTTCTTCACAGTTTCAGTTGAATGTTGCTCCCACTCCACAGTGTAAAATACAAAGTCCTGTTCCTGTTGAGAAGGCTGTTGTAATGTTCCCGAGCCAAATATTTTGCTTAGAACACTAACTGGTTATTGTTGTTATGTTTGTTCATGTGTTTGCAGGTGTTTCCGTAAGATGTGCATGGGTTTATTCAATATTGATAGACCAATAGATATGAAGCATACATTCATAAACAAGACAAGAGATATAAGAACACCAGTAGAGAATCACAATGTCAGATCTGACCTTTATTTAGATAGTAAGGAGATCCCGTACACAAGAGATCTGCAGATCTGGAAGGAAGCCCCAATAATAACAAAATGGGCTGCTAGCCGATACAATAAGAAGAACAATACAAGATAAATGCCTCCCAAAGGTTGTAAGAGAAGAGATCCAAGCTTCCAAAGGCCACCAACAAGCAGATCTGACTGAAGATAGAAGAACCTGGTCAATGCACTGTCAAACCTCTCCAACTGGATGAGTTGCGCCCTGCTTTGTATGCTGCCAAATTCTCAAGTTTCGGCGTACCCTCTACTGACCTCCAAATCCTCCAAAACTCGCCCAGAATGTAGATCGGGCTGATAGAAACCTCTGGAATCAATCTCAAACTGATTTGAGCAATGCTGCTCCACCAAATAGGCAATTCCCAAACTGGATTGCGCCCTCCTTGTTTGATAAAGGCAAAGAGGGTACGTTCTCCCCTCTAGGAACCTCCAAATGCCACCAAACTCTGTCAGATCATAGATCGGGCCACTGCTACAAAGACGATGAAGTCTCAAGCTAATCTATGAAGATTTGAGCCTCCAAACACTGAAAATCCCTTTGTGCAATGCGCCCTCTTTCTCTTCAATTCGTGCCAAGCTCACAGAAATAAACTGCAAGGATAAACTCCTCCGGAATAGACCAAGAATGATGCCAGGGACCCTCTGAAGAGAACTCAGGTGTTACCATTCTCAAATGCCTCTTGCTTCCTTCAGATCAAACCAAAACCTCCAAGATGGTGCGCCCCCTAGCTGGAAACTCCCCTGGGTTGCGCCCTAGCCTGGTAAATGCCTGTAGAACCAACCTGAAACACTGCAGAATGGTGTGGGAGGATTATTTCACCTCCAGGACCAAGCCTGGATCAAGGAAGGTGGGATCTTTCACCACCGAGTTGATCTCTAGGGTTTTAGACTCAAAACCCTCAAAATTGATGGTGCTCAAGAGCTCCAATGCAAATAAGATAATAATCCAGAATGAATAAGGAGTGCGCCCTGCCCTTTCCTTTATAGTTCCAATCTATTCCTCCATTGAGTTAGTTTACCCCTAGGCTTAACTCTTAACCTAACTCATCTTTTCTTTTCCTTCGTTGAGTTACCCTTTTCCCACAAAGTCAACTTAACTTTAGAATATTATGATTTCTGGTTGACTTTGTCCCCAATACACCTGAGACTATAGTCTAGTGGGGAAAGCTAGACTACTGAGTCTCTCCAACCCACTTCATCAAGATGTGGGGGACATTACAGCTGTACATTCAGAGGAAAGCAAGAAAATAAAGAATACTATGACTACTAAGTCTAATAGAACCACAAAGAAGGATGAAGAAGGAAGACCTTCACAGTCTTCACAGAGAGAAGCTTCACCTATGCCAGATCCCATTCCAATGGAGGTTCCTTCAACTAAAGCCACAGGTTTAAAAGGAAGAAAGTTATTGTTCTCTTCACCGGTTACTGTAGATAAGATCAAGCCCAGGAGGCCTTTAACTAGAGCAACAACAACCAAGCAAGAAGTCCATGTGAAGGAAGATGCTGAAAGAGTTTTAGCCCAAAGGAGAGGAAAATCTACAGCTGTTGAGCAGCCCATTAAAATTGTTGATATAACTACTCCTCAAGAAAATTCTACCTTTAAGAGATTGAAAAAATAGCTCAAGGAAGCAAGAGTTGAGGTTGAGAAGATGAAAAAGCAAGATTTGGCCTCCAGGAAAGAGTTAAGTGGGATACTAGAGATGCATCATGAAAATATTGACAAAGCAAACTTATTGGCTAAGAGGTTCTTGCCCCTCCACATGCAGCTTAGAAACCTCTACAAACAAAACAGGTCTCATAAATCTCAGATCAGGAAATTAAAGGCAGAACTACAGCCTTTTAAAGAAGAGCTGGCCAAGAGAAATTTGGATATGTTGGCTAAAGTTGCCACCAGTAGGAGTTCCAGAGTTAGAAAATGAAGAAGTGGAACCCCCTTTAACCCATATCAGTTTTGGGGCAAGTTTCCTGTTCTTTGCATTTTGCAATTTTGAGGATGGTTATGCTTGATAAACCTTGTTTAGCTCCTGGGATGTTCTCTTCTTGTTATATACCAAGATCATAAGTGGTTACAACAATTTTTGGCACTAGAGGTAGTTTTTGGAACATTTTAAGGCTTAATCTTATGAAACAAGCTACTACAGGAAAGTTTGCAGTGCCTGGCCCTGTGAACTGGCTAATACAGACAGGCGCTGCGAACACATGTTTTGGAGTTCTGGAGGGACGAACAATTGCTAGGTGTCAAAGATAGATGCCAACCAGTTGTATGATGGTTAATTGCGAGCTGGGAGACCACTTGCCAAAATAAGATGCGCTCAAAGGGACACTTCATTAGCCATAAAGAAGATGTTGAAGACATTGCCAACATTAGCCTAAATTTTAGCATTCTGTTTTATTTCTGTTGAACAACTGTAGTCACGCCACCCTTAGGCTTAGGAATCCTATGCAGGAGTGGTTATTCGAATTGTAAAGCTGTCAATGATAGCCTAGACTATAAGATAGACATTGTAAGACTGAAGGGGGTTCGAATGGTCTAAGTGGGAACTTACTTTTGATACTGTGTGTATTACAAAACTACCTTCTATTTTATGTATCAGACTTAAGATTCTCTGGATAATAAAAATCAATTCCTTTTTCCTACCATTTTATTGTCTTCTAATTCTGATTACAGTGCAGTGAAAGATTCATTTGACTGATTTATAACTTGTTGCAATAGAGGATCTGTTGTAATGTTGTTTACTGATATATCAAAATTCATCTCTTTGATTATAAGAATTTCTTGTTTCAGAGAGTTCTGCTTTATATGTATGTCATACTACCTGATGTGGATGATAGGCATTTCATTTCTTCTTAATAAGTCTTCCACCTGGTCATCCTATTTTCCGAATTCCTGATCAAAGTTATTCAGAGCCTTATTTGCTGGTGCATATTGTGTGAAGTAAGCTGTGATTGACAATATTTTACTGAGTTTTCATCCATTTGCCACCATTATCATAAAACTTATCTTTAACATATTGATGGGTACCGAGCTTACACTTTAGCAGTCACAGTGTGACTTTTAGTGCGACCCTTGCAATTCTATGTGATAACATTTGGCTCCACAGGGGATGGCATGCTCCCTGTGAGTTGCAAAGAACATGCAGTTCCAGTGCCTTATCCAAGGGCTATGGGGTCATTATTTAAAAAATAAAACAGACTAAAAACTGATATTTACAATGAAAGGAAAGCCACTCATGGCTTTAAGAAAAGTATTTCTTCAGAAAATGCCCATTGACCAGGCCACCAGAAAATTCAGTATCTTCTAAGCTCTGCAATTTGAAAGTGTTATTTTGCAAAACTTCAAAAATCTTGAAAGGACCAATCCACAAGGCTTCGAATTTACCATGTTTACCCTTGTCTTTCCTTTGTGCATCCCACTTGAGCACCAGGTCTCCCTGCTGGAAATCTTCTTCCTTTACTTTCTTGTCAAAAGCTTGCTTGATCTTCTACTGATGGCTCTGTGCTTTATCAAAGAGTTGCTCCCTGGTCTGTGTTAGAATATGAAGGATTGTGTGCTCGTTTTACCATTGACAATACCCATGTCACCCAACCATAGGCTGAAGCCACCCTCCGAGCACCTTAACCTTGACAGAGAATCACTCCGGAAGCAAACCCTAGGCTAGATAGCCAAACAAAGGGTAGTGCACCTTTCCCCAGGGATAGCGCATCACAAAGAGCTGATCAGATAGTCCAAACCCTAGCCAAGAGATAGTCCAAGCGTAACTGCTAGCTACAACAGTTGCAATGGCAGCTCTCCTCAAACTTGCGCACAAGACTGGGCACTGTAGTGCGCACAAGATTGGGCACTGCAATTCTGAGACTGCCTGCCAGAATGAGAACTGGCCTCCTGTATTTATACTAATTCTGACTAACTGCCAGGGCCAACTTCATTTTGGGTATCTGTCTGTTCAGTATATAATATTATTTCTGGCTGACTTGTTCTCTTGGAGGCTAATAACCTAATATAAATTATCTTCTTGAGCCGACAAGTCTTCTAGGGTTATTAGCCAACTCATTAGGGTTTCTTCTTGCTTCTCGGAGTATTCTATCCTCGTTAGGTTTACACGTGGAGGTAAATACCTCCCGCAGCTACCATAATATCAACACTCCCTCCTAGCTAGGGAGGTATTACAGGTAATGGTCTTGAGCACAAAAACATACCATTCACCCGGTAGCATTAACATAGTTTTATAGACTAGATCATGAGCACCATCATCATCATCAGTGTCATCAGCTGCATCATCTCTCGAAACCATACTCTATCTGAGTAATCAGACATGATGCTCACTCCACAGAGTGATACAAGAGCCATTCTTCTAATCTAGAAGAGTAAATGCTTTGAACCATTTTCTGTCTGGAAAATCTCTGTTCATCATTCATCTGGCTGATGATTATCTCCAATAAACTGCTGATAGTCTTCAAGGCAATCGAAACAAAAATAGAACACAACTTTGTCTATCCATAGTAGTACATAACTACAATCCAGTGGTAAACTACCACACCAAGTAACACGCAAGTACTTGATCAACAATGTATAGTCACGAACAGTGGAACATATCCACCACAGTAGTATACATCTACTGTCATACAGTCTTCAAAACAATCATCTGATAGCAACCTGCACAGAAACAATGTTATGATATAAACTGAATCATCTGGGCCAATCTTTCACTCACATCTGTGAGATCTGAAAGAATATCTGCCCTCAGAGTAGAACAATGAGATATCTGGACTATTCTTCTCAAGCAAGGAAGAATAACTGTCCTGTCTTCTGAACCTAGACCATTCCCTACCCTGGGCCATTCTTCCTACACTAATCAAAGTGCACCCTGGAGAGAATGTATAAACCCCAAGGAATGCCTGTCCCTGATTGCTGAGCCTGGACCATTCCCCACCCTGGGCCATTCTTCCTACACTAATCAAAGTGCACCCTGGAGAGAATGTATAAACCCTATGGAATGACTATCCAGACCATTTCCTCTGTTAACCACAAGAGAAAAAGATTGTCCTGTATCAACCCCCAAAATGAACCATTCCTCATGTTAACCACAATGAGAATTCGCTGTCCAGCGAGGCCGGCCAGTCTTCTTGAGTAACCCTCAAGAAGAGAGACTGCCCTAGACCAGTCCCCATGTTAACCACAATGGGAAGTCGCTGTTTATGATACATCAACAATCTGGACCATTTCCCATCTTAACTACAATGGGAAATCGCTGTCTGTCAGAAATCTCAATCCATTTTCCGAACAGGAAAGCATCTGTCCAAGATGGACTATTTTTCAATCTTGAAAATGACTGTCCTCAATAATATTTTCAGTGCTCGCTCCCAACCTGGGAGTCATCTCTTCCTCTTTCAATAAGGAAGTCGTCTCCACGAGCTCCAGCTTGAGTACGCAAACTCTTTCATCTCTGATAGAAGATTTATCAAAATGTCTGCTTATCTGCTCATCTGTGGAGATATGTATTGGAGAACCACTTTCTTCTTTTTGGACTTCATCACGGATAATGTAATGCTTGATTTCAAATGTACTTTGATCCAAAACACTGGTTTACTCTGAAGGCTTCATGTAGCTCTGATCAATAGAGTATATCTTTGTTGGAAAACTAGAACATATCCATGTGGCACTTCTTCTGTCATCATGAGATCTGATCTACTGAGTAATCATCTTGATGTTATAGGAAATCTTCACCACGCTTCTTCTGTGCACTGGAGGTTCTCCACCAAGTTATCTTCTTCTATTTGCATACAAGGGTCTCTTTCTGGTATGGCTCAAAGTCTTGAGATTGCTCTTCATACGCTCTTTATTCAATTTCTCTGGAGAACATTCTTTGCATTCATCTGATGTAGAAATCCAACTCATGGATGTTGCAGATGATATAATGACTCGTGTAGAGATATGTCTGGTGTACTGGAACAAGTAATCATCATAATCTTTTCCCTCCATCTGGGAGAGCCTCTAGTTTTGGATCTCGCAATTCTTTCATTCTTAAGTCTTCCATACACTGTTCTTCTTCATGACTTTCAATTCCTCTGCTTGATTTCTTTTAGTGAGTTCATATTAGGCTGGTAATCTTGTAATTCTTGATACATTGACTGGTTGTTCTGGTTTCTCTTTCTTTCTTGGAATCTTCATGTTCTTCCTCATGTTTTTCTTTAGCTCTTGGGTCCATGGAGTTTCTTATAGATCCCATGCCCTAGAGATTCCACTTCTTCCTTTCATCATAGGATCACGGATCTGGATGGACAACCAGGGATACTTTAAGGTTTCTCTTCGAAGAAGACTTCTTCTGAGATTGAACTAAACACATACTGTCTTTCATGGTTACTACCATGGATATATATTTCATCATCTTCAATGGATCATAGGATTAGCTCCCTCTTAATCCTTGCTTCATGTAAGAGTGCATATAATTGGCTCCCTCCGTCTAACAGAGTCCGCGCTTCCATCTGCATCCTTATTGTCTTCTGCAATATATAATTGGCTCTCTTGTCTAACGGAGTCCATGCTTCCATCTTGTTGTCTTCTACAAAACGTCATAAGTCTTTTTCCAATTTCCTCTCGATTGCTGACTTCTTTCTGTCTTTTCTTCTTCCAAGTCTCTTCATGGTTGATTCGGCTTATCTTGCAATAACTTCCACATGATTTGTATTTCATCCTTTCATGTGTATTATCTAATGATATCCATTCTTATCTTGTTGTTCTTCCATAGGTATAGTTCTTCTTGGAACACAATATCTTCCAAGAGATAGATATACAAGATATGTACAGAGACGATGCAAACAAGATATGTACAAGAAATAAGAAGAGTATTATTACCTTTAGGAGAAGAAGTCTCTTTCATCCTGCTTAGTCTTCTTTGTAGGTTCCTTTTCTTTGGCAATTGATGCTTCGTGTTTCTCCTTCCTTTTCCTTAGCTCGGGACAATGATTCTTGTAGTGACCATACTTTCAACAGTTGAAGCATTGTATTTCTGAAATGTCTTCTTCTTGATTGGGCTTCCTTCTTGAACCAAACTTCCTTTTGTTCCTGAAATTCTTGAATCTTGCTGTGAAGGCTTGATCATCGTACTCCTTTTGGGGTTTCTCTTTTGCATTGATCCTTGATTCTTCTTGAGCATAGCAAGTCCAAAGTTCTTCAAATGTTGGATACTCCTTCTTTGTGTTCATGCTTGCAGCAAATGCATCCCACGTCTTGGGAAGACCATTGAGTACTATGTTTACCAATTCCTTCTCTAAGATGATCTCTTCAATAGGTTGTAGTTGATATCTTAACTGAGAGATTCTCACAAAATATGATGTTTATGCTGTCATCATCGTTCATCTTCATGTCACGGAGCTCATTCTTCAGACTCATTACTTGTCCAATGTTTCTGATTGAGAAGAGGCTTGTTAGGGCATCGTACATCTTCTTCGATGAGTCAAGATGGGAGATGTAGGATATCAAGTGGTCTTTGATAGAATCCACTATGATACTCATGGCATTGATGTCACTATGTTTGAACTTCTCCATAGCTGCAACGTTCTGTGGTTCCTTCTGTTGGAAATACTAAAACAACTGAGAGGGGGGGTGAATCAGTTGTTTATAAGCTTAAACAATTTTATGCCTTTTAAACAATTATTAAGATTTCTTCATGTGTCATCAACCAACATACAGCATATGGACAGTAAGAGTAAAGATCATCAGTCACACATAAAATACACATAGAGACAGATTTTCACGAGGAAACCCATAAAGGGAGAAAACCTCTTCTTCTTCGAAATGATAGGCAGTCTTTTTCTGTTCTGTACATCATTTACAATTGAGCACCAACTCAATGTGAGG
>JASDQU010585732.1:36997-50213 GCA_032191745.1 Picea mariana | reverse complement strand
TGGAAGGAAGGGGCAAGGATGGAGAGTTCAAATCTCTCTTGATATTGGAGGATTGTATCTTCCTCTTGGAGGTTTATCCCTCCCTTTACATTTGGAAGCTGTAGCTACCTTTGGAAGTCATTACTTCCCTTGAACAATAACTATTGATTATTTCTCATATATTGTGCATGGTGTACTGTGGTGTATTTGTGTAACTTTTATACTATTGTTCATTTCTCATTGGATATAATTGAATGGTTTAAGTATAAGTTGAAAAAGGTTTTAAATTGTACTTGATACTGATTCACCCCCCTCTCAGTATCAACATCCTCTTCTTTCTCTTTCTCCTTGTTGCCTACATCACTCGAAGAAAATGAACTCTCTAGAGGAGTCAAGCCTTTAGGAATCTTGTTATCTTCTATGGATATAATTTCCATAGGCTTAAAAGGTTCATTTTGAATGAAAGCACAAATGCTCTCATCGTTAGGGAAGACCATCCAAGATTCTATATTGTCGGGGATATGTGGATGATACAGAGATTGAAAGGTACAATCAGGTCTGCGTGGCAGAAGTTGCTGATTAGGAGAGGCTGCAAAAGCGGCTAACCGATCAGCCATTGAGTTTAAATCCCTCTTAACATGAGTGATGTTGAAAGATAGAAGGTTCGAGATAAGCGCCCAAACAATTTGGGTGTATCGTTTCATCAACTTGTTTCTAGGAGAGTAAATTTTACGTACAAAGTTCACAACAAGCTTGGAATCCCCAAAAACTGAAAGGTGACCACAGCCAAGATTATAGATGTTTTCAATGCCTAATAATAAAGCTTCAAATTCAGTGACATTGTTAGTGTAAGCGGACTCCAACCTGTAAGAAAAGTTATGGATTTTTCCTACAAGAGAAATCAAGATAATGCCAGCTCCGTTACCTTCATGAGAGCATGAACCATCAAAGTGCATGTGCCACATACCATCATCTAAATCAATTTGTTCCATGGGAATGTTATCCTCCTCAACAAATATGGAATACAACCCTAGGTTCTCTTCGATATATTTTACATTAGGCTG
This sequence comes from Picea mariana, assembly GCA_032191745.1. Classification (NCBI taxonomy): domain Eukaryota; kingdom Viridiplantae; phylum Streptophyta; class Pinopsida; order Pinales; family Pinaceae; genus Picea; species Picea mariana. The sequence continues at coordinate 49,170 of JASDQU010585732.1, read as the reverse complement.
TGGGATACTCTCTATGTAAGGTGAAATCCTTCCTTCTCTAAGGACTATAATGTTTTTACCATTTCGGGGAACGGATAAGTGTGTCCCATTGAGTGAGAGGTATCCACATGTCAAAGCTTGCCAATCTCTTCCCAATATGATTGAGTAATTGCTTACTGGCATATCAATTACCTGAATATTAAGGGTTGTCCTTATTTCCGGGTGAGAGCACAAAACTAAGGTCACATATTTAATCTCGCCTATAGTTGTTTGTTGTAGGATATTACAAGAGATAAATTTTCTAGCATTTTCATTTGTACAAGACAAGCCTAGCTCTTCCATAATAATCTTTGACATCACACTTGGGCCTGAACCGCCATTAATGAGGCAACAATGAGAAATATTATCCATAATCTTTACAGAAATATAAAAAGGGGGATTTTTTACAGGGTATCTAACGTTATGCACACCTACTTTATTTATAGACAAATCCTCTTTGTTTGCCTCTTCAGAAAGGTTGGCTACAACTGAATCTTTTCCTTCCATGAATTGTTTTAGATGCATTTGTTGCTCAGGGACGACAACCATGTCCATAAGGGTTGCATCTGCTTTGATGTTGGCCAACTGATTCAAGATATTATACTTGGAAGAGGGGAGAGGGAAAGTTGTTCCTTGATTGTCAAGAACCTTAGGAACCCGAATAGTAACATCGGTTGAGGATGAGGTTGGGCTAGAAGAATTGCGGGGAGGATCAAATTTGCCCTTGTGAGCATAGGCTTTGTTCCTATTATTGATGATCATAACATCTTCTGGCTTTGCAAAATCTAGGACAACAATAGACGTAGTTTCTGGTATTTTACCAAAGATCTTATCTCTGACACTCTTCCTTATCCAACATGTGTCTTCCTCGTGGTGTTCCTCGTAGAAGTTACACCAACTTCGAGGCAAGATAACTTTAGGCTGAAAATTATTTTCAATCAGATTTCTAAAGGGGGGTGCAGAAGAGGATGAAGCTCCAAGGGTGAGAGGGGAGACAGTTCCCTTTCGCTCGAACACTATCATACAATTATTCATGTCTTGTACTAGCTATAAGAGGGCAGACATGTCTGTTTTTTTAACTGACTCTCCCTGGGGAAGACCTATTCTTTCAAGTTGTTCTTCATACTCTGAACAAGTATGCAAAGCGGAACCAAGATTATCAATGGCATTTTCCTCAAGCCTATGACGGTAGATGGAAGGTAATGAATTGTAGTAATGCATGAAAGTGTCTTGGTTTTGAAGTAGAATGAGTTCAGGGATTTGATTGTATAACTTAGTGAAACGCAAGTTGAAGGATTTGATGGTCTCACCATCCTTATAGGTGACGTTATTATATTCCTGTAACTTCTCGGCTGGGCTCTTAGATTGCCCATAACTGGATATTAACCAATAGATTAACTCCTCCCAAGTAGACAAAATATTAGGAGGAAGGTCAAAGAAATCGGCCGCAGCCTTTCCTTCCAAGGAATTGACAAATAAGCGCATGCAAGTATCATTGTCATTGGCTCCTATGTTGTGACAGGCATTAGAAAATGCCACCAGATGTTCATTTGTAGTGACAATGTTATTTCCCGAGAACTTAGAAAGATGCTCCTTGAACTTAGGAAGTGGACGAGTAGCAGGTGTTAAGTTAAGAGGAGAGGACACATGCCACAATGTGGTTGTGGCGTCTTCTTCAAACTGAAAAAGCCCATACTTTTTAATAACTTTGGTGGGATTTGTGGTAGATTGGATAGGGATATGGTGGCTATATAAGCTACCAATCATTGACGAAGATGAATACTGAGAAGAGGAAGCACTTTCAGTGCCACCAGAGCCACCAAAGCCACCACTAGATGCCATATTGTGGATGATAGATGAGGGAAAGAAAGACGAACTGGACGAATCAGACAAAGTTCTCCTTAGAGCACTTTGTTGGGTAGATAACACAATGTTCCTTCTTCCTATTTCAACAATAGGACTAGTTTTAGGTGATAAGCCTCTTCTTCTTCTAGAAACACAAGAGTCTAAGGACATGAAAGAAAGGCCAAAACTGAAGAAACAACAAGGTTACTGTTGATTTCTAGGCTGTCTACGTCTATCTTCCCAACGTTCTTGGGCACCAATATCTCGTTCAATTGCTACCCATGAATGATTAAGCTTAACACGGGTATTGCCAGTGTCTAAAATGGTATTAAACAGATTCAAAACAATGATGGTCTGATCTTGAATATCGGGCTCAATATTGGGTTGCCTTGTAACAGGTACAATCATTAAGAAATAAAACACTCAAAGAATTAAAATCAGAAAAAAAAAGATGTATCGATGATGATCGAGTATAAAAATTAACTAGAGAGATATTGAAGATCTCCCCAGTATGGTCGCCAAATAAATGTTGAGGAAAATATATGAAATGATCTTACTCAAGCATTTTCAGATTCTGCTTGGCTAAAGCAAAATAGACGGAAATGTCACCCTATGTTTATAGCCATAAAAAATAAAATCCTAACTCACAAGTATTGATTACAAGTGCTTAGGCTAGTCTTTTTTACAAATAAAAGCTTGCTGGAAAGTTCATTTTAATATGATTTTCTGTATATAATAGTTGCTGAAATAAATGTAGAGACATAAGTAAAGTCACCAAGATGATAATCAAGATAGATGAGACATAAAACAATCCTTTATTTCATTCCAATTCACTAAAGAGTCATTCTCTTTACAAAATTTCGTGTAGAAATTTCAGACCAAAGTCAAACTTACACATCCCCAATGGAACATACAAAATGACCTATGACAGAAAATAAAAAACTGAACTCTAAAAGCTGGATCAACTTGCCACATATTGTTGCCCACTCGACTCTGCACAATAGCCTTCGTTAGTCATGAAAACTAATTCACAAACATACAAGTCTACACAGACTATCAAATATAGATCAACACCTTTGAAAAACAAGTGTCTGAATGATGTAATTCAACCCTGAATCTTGTTGTCCACAATAAGACCCTGCTATCATAAAAAAGAATTAGGCTTGTGATAAATTAAGGAATGAATGACAACTGAACTATCTCAACATAAACTCAAAGAACAAGCCTTAGTATGCGTCTCCTTCTATCCTCCTCTTGTTCCTCCCTTTCCTTTTTCCTTTAAGCAAATTAGAATTGGTTAAAGTAGTTGAACTACTTCATTAGTTAAGTTAACTAAAACTCAACCAACTTTTTAGTTAAGGGGGAAAAGTAATAAATCATAATAAGGGTTTTAAATAAATAATAACTAGTAGGTGGGACCCCTTGTGACTCTCTTTAGTTGTTAACAATCATAACATAACTAGTTAATTAAAAAAAACACCCCTCCTTGTGACTCCCATCATCACATTCATATTTGACAATTTATCTCATTGATATTTAAAATCATTTTCAAAATATATTACCAACATATCCCAAAAGCATGTTGTCCAAAAATCTGAAGTCAACTGTTCTCAACAATAGATAAATAAATAAAACTTAAAATCCATATTTTCCAATCTGTGAGGTAATCTTTCCTTTGTTGTTGCTATCACCTTTTAAACTTTCTGAATTTGCCTTAGGCTGTGTGGAGCCTTTAGGCCTAATCTCGCTGATCACATGAGAGCAATCATCCCTCAATTGCATGCGGGAAGACACTGATTTACCAGAATCATTTGAAGGTGAGAAAGGGGCAGTAGTGGCTTTTCCTTTGACAGGGGCATAGTGGGCCTCAATTTTCAGCCTTTTATTTGAATAGCTCATTCTTGTATGCATAATTGATTAGCAAATAGTTCCTTTAACAACCATACACGATAACTCTTTCAAAATATGAAATAGACCTTGGCTCAACAACATATCAGACTCATGCAATACAATTCATACAAATTGTTTAACTGTTGTCAATGAGCAGGAGGTGAACACAAGGTCCTGGGATATGTGAGGGGTTTGTATTGAGCGAAACATGATAAAATGAGGGGGGAGAGAACATGGTTACTGCTCAAAGAAAACAAACAATCAACTGTAATGAAACCAAATAAAATATCACCTTGATCCAATCAAGAAATGAGATTTCAAACTACTTCAATACATAATTCTTCTTAACTGTAATTAAATTTTAAGAACAGGGAGTGAAAAATGAATGTGGGAAGGCGATGGGATTGTAATTAGCAAAAAACGAAATAATGGTAGGGAAAGAGAGCGGATATTGTTCATAAAATTAATTAAGTAATCCATAAAACCATTCTGTAAAAGGAAATAACACCAACCAAATAATCACTGTGATCAAATGAAAACTACTGTGTATAATTCAATTAATTCTATGCATTGACTTGTTCACTGTTTGTAATCAGATTTTCAACACAGTGTCGCCAAACAAGACAACATGCATTCCACAACAACTTGTAAGAGTTCTGCTTCTTCCCAATTGTCCCAGTTAATATTTAAAACAATTTCTAAATGAACGCATACTCACTTGTTCCAATCTATTCTATCAAAACATCAACCACTGTCCATGAATAATTTATTCAAATCAAACACAGACACTAAAATCATACCTGATTCCATTCCTCAATTCATTTAACAATTAAGTCGTAATGAGACCATACCGTCACATAATCCGTGTCCATCTCTGAAACAATGCACGATATCCATCAACCATACACAATGGATATCCAAACATAATCCTCAATATATCTTGACTTTCCATTTAAACGCTCAACAATCACCCCTTCGACTTATACGATGATGTAGGATACACAGACCATTTAACAAAACACAAGAGTATTCCTGTGACTGGACATGTTTAATTAATCTGAATATAAATATCACGACACTGAGCTATCAATCTATATACAGGGAGACAATGACAATATGTCTAACCCCATTTCTCAAATCAACCCAATTGCAACAAAACCATATTGTTCAAAACCCGTGACCAATTTGATGGTGAAATCAAGAAATATCCAAGCATATACAATGGATGGGCATGCCATAATTACCACGATTGCAATACTCCCATTTGGAAATTTAAAACACACAGTCACAACAATCATTAACTCAACCTAACATGCTGTAGGAAGGCTACACATACCCATGCATCACGCACAAAGCATTGTTGTGACTTTATCAATTAAAACCAATGCCGGGTTAACAATTCAATGATCACAATGTAAAAGACAAAGACTGTGTATTCGATCCCATTTCTCCAATCAACCAATTAAAAATGCTGATCTTATCAATTAAACTGTTATAATAACCAATTGTAGTGGCTAAATAACAATAACCAAAACCACTGTCTGGATAATCAATAGAGACGAGCCAACAATAGAATACTATCGACGATGCACCACCAACTCATAACCATCAACCATGTATCCAACAAGACATAACAGGTTCCCTTTATCAAACCTGGGCTTTGAGTAATCAAGGATTCGCCTGTGGAACAACACAGGGAGTCTGGAGTCGACCCCCAACATCGGGTGAGAACTTCTGATACCAATGGTGTACACACATGGTATATCACCACTAACTTCGTAGACATGGTGGCAACTCTCGTGATAGGAGCGACTATGAATAAAGGAGCAACAGGCAGGGTATAACCCTCGTGGTCCTCCCAATCAACCAACTAACAACGCTGAGATAAAACAGAGCCGAGACAAAGCAATATAACCTACTGCGCAACCATCAGTAGCATGAACAAACCCATACCTGGGTGAAACGAAAGGAAGTTCAAACCCAACAACCCAATAACATCAAGACGATCGAGCATGGTAAGGGGACAACCAACAAATTGGGAATGTATGAAACCTTTCATCCAAAACCAATGAGGACGATAGAGAGCCTTCATGGCTACTAATACTCAAAAAAATCAATGAACCTGCGACTTCAAACATTATTGTAGTGAAAAACACACCAACCATTCATCCTAGAAAAATATCACGAATTTACACAGTTTCCAGACTTAAGGAAAGCACAGACCCATACATCACCAAGCCAATATCTATTTCATAACCAGAGCGGGTTCATGGATGGCGAAAAGACATACCAGTAATCACAAAAACCTTAAAACGCGAGCTTGGACGAGCAGTTCTTCCTCTGCTTCAAAATTAGAGCCTAACCACAACGAACACAATTGAATAATAGCCAGCCGAAGTGAGGGCTAGTGGAAGGGGTATGGGGTGGCGTGTAGTAAATGCACGTCGCCTCCATCATCCAATCATTCAATTTCTTAGTACATGCTAGCCAACATTCCATAAATTCGCTTAATTAATCTATGCATCGAACTTAACATCCAACACTTTGTCAAACATGCCACCCACATCACATTAACCATTGCCCACTATGCCATACAAATATTAACCATGTTTTCACATAACTCAATAAATCGCAAAGCTATTAACTTGTTAGCTAGGATTAACAACGATCATTTTAATTTCAATGCATGTAGTGTAGCATAGTTGCATAGTTTAACCTCTTCTTTTTGCATTTTGTTAATATTGCTTTTGTCTTTTTTCAAATGTTCTTATTCCCCTTCAATTTCTCTTATTTGTTGCTACTAACATGTATCTTTTGCAGGTGGCACAAGTAATAATTCAAGGAGTAAATAACAAAGGTAACATTGGATATCATAAGCCATTACGACATGACATTCGAGCCTAGAGAAAGAGAACACATGCATTATCCATCATCCATTTGTCACGAATAGAACCAACATTGATCATCAATCATGCTCAAACCTGTAAACAATGTTGAACATCAGTAAAAACATCAAATAAGAACCGGATTTGATCCTCCAATTTACATGGGGGTCCCACCTACTAGTATTATATATATCATTAACTTATAATTAATAGGCTTTAGCAATACTTTGCGGGCGAAATCCTCGTTGTGATTTTAATCGTCAACATACTTGTCTTAATCTCCATCAACTGTTCAGTCACACCTCTTTTCTGCAACATATCCTCCACTATGAATTGAAGAACCTCTCGATCTGCAAAGTCTATCTCTGGTCCAACCTGAATTTCATCTCGTACGTCAATCATACATACATCACCAAGCTGCCAATGTCCATATAAAGGAACAACCATCCACTAGAATGCATGGTTAATTAGTCGCCGCAACTACCGGTCTAATAGGAACGTCCTTCATGTACATGGTTCATTCAACCTGTTGATGAACTTCCCTAAACTTCACCCTTCACCTCCTAGAGTCTAAAACCAATAAAATGGTCCACCCCTAGTGTTAAAGAACTCCAATGTAGAGGCTAATACACTATAACAATAGGTTATCCAAATCATTAGGGATATGTGGCAAAGGGGTAAGCATGCCTATCCAAGTCTTACAACAATATTCACTTTACATGTTACATACGTCAATAAGGTACATACATTACATTCTCTACTCATACCAGGGACACAATCAAACTTTTCAAGGACCACTATATAGAACATGGCATTATAGAATTTCTACAAATACAATGTGCGATTCACATTAACATAGGGTCTTGATTATGTTATTATTCAACATACCACTCAAACTTTTACCTTCATTTTCCACCATCTTTTGGCTTCCGTTGCTGCCATCTTCATTGTTGTCTCAACAGTGTCACCGACTTCCCTTCAACCATGCTTTATTCACTATGGGCTTCATCGTTCAGCTTCCCGCTTCTTCTTCTTTTGTACATGCATGTAACATCGCCAAACCTCCACTTTTTTTTTTAAATCTCATTGTCAAAAGTATTATCTCGTAAAGTTATAATTAAATCCTTCTAGTATAACTTCATTTGTAAAGGATAAACCTCTTGGATTATAACTGTACAATGTTATTTATCTAATTGTCATGATGTTTCTATGGTAGAGTACTCATGCAAAGTTGTGGTACTAATGGCCACCAACACTTGGAATAAATTCTCTTCTGAGGTATCAAAAGTTATAGTGCTCTATAATGAAAATAGTCACAACTTATTACACCAAATACTCACACATTAATTCATGTATCTATTTTATATTAGATCTTTTAAATTATTTTCTTCACACACATGCAATTACATTGTATGCACTTGTCGTTATTATAAATTCCTTATTTCTCTATCATAGAGTTATGGTGGATCGAATCCACATACTCTGGTCAAATCAACATTAACACAACTTTACCATAAATATAATGTACTCCAAGGTTACATTTTCATCCATGGCTCTCGGCCTTTGGTTCTTATAAATTCTTGATGAGTTGATTTAACACGATACAATTGATCATACTCTCATTTATTGCTTATCAACTTCTCCGGTAACCATACCTGGTTAACTCCTCGTTTTAGTCTAAGTTGTCATTATGGTAAGTCGAGTTAACAACTAGTTGGAAGTCGACCATACTTGGTGCCATTACTCTCCCGATAATTACCTCTGACATCATCATCTAGTTTTAATGCTGCGTGGGAACTCGAGACCCGACCCTAACGTTGGTTCATTGCATCAGTGTGAGTGAATACTTCGTAATTATAGTATAATCGTTACACCAAGAGGCAACGGTCTAGGGATTTTTTTTGGTGTAACGATTATAGTATTGTTAGGGTTTTGAAACAAATACCCTGCAATCTTTTGAGATTCAAACTTTGGTAAATATCAGAAATAAACAAAAGCCCTTTCATTTTCTTGCACATCTCGTTTCACTGTTTAAAGTTTCATATTGCCTCTTTGTATACATTGGTTACATATTGTATTCATAAGAACACATTTCTCCTAAACTGTTATACTTTTATTTCCGGGCTACTTCAAAATAGAAACCATTTTTTTTGTTATCACAATGTATTTCCAATCTATAGATAAATGCACCATTTAAATTTTTTTATACTCAAGATTTTTTTATTCTTTTGTATAACAAATCTTGGAAAAGAAACCATTGCCTAAAAAAATATGATATATATACTTATTAATCTACTATACTACATATCTATGGATTCTCATTATTAATAGATTCTCATTATCAATATGTAAAAATCTTTTGGCATGAACAATGATCTACATGTTATTCTATAATGATTTTCCTTCCTCTTTACATTATTCATAAAAGACAATTTCCTTCAAAAATATGACATGCTACACATGTATGAACACTTCTTGCTGCAACAAAACCAATAATAAAAAGAATACATAAAGTCTCTATATCTAGTTATACCAACATTATAGTTTTTATAATCATCCTCTACTGTAACTATTTACCATTTATTAACAATAAGTATAAAACAAAGAAACATATTTGAGCTTGCTTCAAAACTTGGGAAATAAACTGAGTAGAGAGCCAGTTCCTCCCAACCATAGACACAAATAGCCAAGATTACTTGTCCTTCTCACCCCCAAGCATAAATCATTATTCCATAGGGACTTAAAACTGTATAACCTTATCTAGATATCTTAGAGTTTGATTCTTTCTCAGAACTATCAAACTCAATTTCCTGACAAGTACTCAACAACGTTGTGCCTCCTCTATAAGATAACTTGCTTAGGTCTTTTTCAAGTTAGGCTCATCCTTAACCCCAGGGAATCTTCTTGGCCTAACTTTGTGCTAGCTTGTTCCGTCACATCCCACACCTTTGGGAGTAGGGTTCCACTTGTCCCATGGATAATAATTACTTTTGTGGATTTTATTCCTTTCGCTCACCCATGGAATAATGATTTACTCTTTGTAACGAGATTCTCTAAACAATTTATTTCTTGTAAATAAAATAAATTAAAATAATATTTAAAAAAATATTCATCATCATCAATGTTCATGATGATATAATTTCACATAAGTCTTTTCCAATAACATAAACTATAAAATTAAAATGTTTAAATATTTTTAAACACAGGGATATTACAATGTATAAAATTGATAATTGATGTCCATATAAAAATAAATTCATCTACCGATATACATGGGTACCATCCGTTGTATTCGCCAGTTTTATTGGAATCATTTTCACCTACATGGTTCATCAACAAATTAGACTCTCCCTTAATCATAACTTTGTCCATCAAACTCTGAGATTATTCCATCTCCCATTCCCCCCCTTAATCGAAGATTCAACCTCTCCAATTCTACACAAAGCTAGCATGTGAGTACACTGCCACCCTCTACCTACCTAGTGGTTAATTCCACAACTTGATGCCACATCCTCTCTATCCATAAAAGGGATACAAGCTACACAATTACATGTTCTACCACACTAATCCATGTAGGTCTGACTCAATAGGGCTTACAAAACACCATGTGCTATAGTGCTACCTATATGCCTGCATAACAAGGCTTACTACAAACATGGGGAAATCAACTTACCTATGGCTAATCTTACAACTTGGATCAAAACTATGGGGTATCGAGTACGAACGAACATGCACCCCCTTCAACACATACACTCACTTACAACATTTCAACTCAGGTACACCAAATATCCATGCAGGACTTCAAAAAACATCAACAAGATATAATAACTCATAAAATAGGAATACCATCTTCCACCTTTGGAATCATGCACATACTTGGCATCTTCTTCTATGTCTTCGACCTTTACATCTTCAACATTTTAACATTTTAGTCTTGTGTTGGATCCTAATACTTTCTTTTCCATTTGTTGGAGTGGCGAATTCTAACAAAAATAACGCCGTGAGAGGCTGCTCAAACTATAAATGGGCCACACTCTCACTTCTCATATTGATTTAGCTACTCCAAGACATAAAATAAAGAGAAACTCTAAACATTTCAAATACATTTTCACTTTCACAAGTATGTTCGTATAAACTCTTCATCAAACGTATGTTAGGTAATCTTGCCCTATTCTTGGCTCTTTTGAACTGGGCATGTACCTGGTCTCCATAAGTCAATCCAATTAAAGCCTACTCCCATTCAATAGTTATACTGTGAAATTTTCTTGCAACCTCCTCCCTTTCTAGAACCACTAACAACTTGCTTCCCTCTAGACCAAGCTCGAGGACCTCCCCAACATGTTTGAGAGCCGAGCATAGAGATTGCAAGGCCTATAGGGTATTATCTTAAGGCAAGGGGTCCTTCATTTCCTTGAGTTCTTTGAATAGGGGTGGAAACAATTTGATCCTTCTCAGTTCCAGTAGTTCCATCACAGATCTACACTCCACACTCCATAGATATCACATATGTGTCGATGATTCACTCACAGGGTGGTTGCTCCTCCCTCTACATAATCATTGATCAGGACCTTCTCACATCACTCCATAAATAAAAAACTATATTGCTTGGAAAATGACTGAGGGCGACCTCGATTTTCTTGGAACACTCGTGCATTTCCACCTAGTGGAATCGTCGATACTTAGCCAACTCGCTCTTTCGCCCGTCAGTGGCCTCATTGAGTCATCCCTCTTGCAAGGATAACATCAAATAGAGGATCACAATAGTAGATTCAATGAGAGTGATTAGTCCACGTACTACAACCTACGCTTGCAGGTCGATCATCGATCATCAAGCAGTAGCATATCAAACCCATCAAGTGAATGGATCAACTCCACCATTCCTTTTGACCATATTTAGATTTGATTCCAAATCTCTATTCTCCAACAACACGATCATTCTTGTCTCACATCGACAATGAGCATCTTCACTTTTTAAGAATCAACTCCTTCACAAACAAACTAGGGGTTCTATTTTCCAAATTCTCCAAATAAAGATTGTTCATCTCCTTCACGGTTCTCATGGACAAACAAAAAATACTCCCACAGAAAAACTAGGACACAAAAAACACATTACTCTACTCACCACATGTTCCTGGCATTCCCTTCAGGTAGTCAAGCTCAAGCTCAGTCCCCATATTAAAATAAAATGGAAGAGTAGAGTATTACCGAACAATAATGCACAAAGCCTTTTATTGAACCAATGTAATGATACATATAAATACAACAAGGTTTGTCTCAAGATACACAAACTACCTTCATCACTTAATCTATTTAGATATTATTCTTTACCTCACAAACTGAAGAAGTTAAGCACAATAACAACAATTGACAAAATAGAGACAAGAACAACAACATGGCGGAAAAGGCATAATAGCCAACACATGCTTATTCACTCCAATGTTACATATTTATAGTACAATGGGTGATGCCACCTCATAGAGATATTTGCTCTAGATCCTAAAATCATGCATTATGACTAGGCTAGGCAATCTTAAC
>JASDQU010585732.1:20535-35826 GCA_032191745.1 Picea mariana | reverse complement strand
TGGAAGGAAGGGGCAAGGATGGAGAGTTCAAATCTCTCTTGATATTGGAGGATTGTATCTTCCTCTTGGAGGTTTATCCCTCCCTTTACATTTGGAAGCTGTAGCTACCTTTGGAAGTCATTACTTCCCTTGAACAATAACTATTGATTATTTCTCATATATTGTGCATGGTGTACTGTGGTGTATTTGTGTAACTTTTATACTATTGTTCATTTCTCATTGGATATAATTGAATGGTTTAAGTATAAGTTGAAAAAGGTTTTAAATTGTACTTGATACTGATTCACCCCCCTCTCAGTATCAACATCCTCTTCTTTCTCTTTCTCCTTGTTGCCTACATCACTCGAAGAAAATGAACTCTCTAGAGGAGTCAAGCCTTTAGGAATCTTGTTATCTTCTATGGATATAATTTCCATAGGCTTAAAAGGTTCATTTTGAATGAAAGCACAAATGCTCTCATCGTTAGGGAAGACCATCCAAGATTCTATATTGTCGGGGATATGTGGATGATACAGAGATTGAAAGGTACAATCAGGTCTGCGTGGCAGAAGTTGCTGATTAGGAGAGGCTGCAAAAGCGGCTAACCGATCAGCCATTGAGTTTAAATCCCTCTTAACATGAGTGATGTTGAAAGATAGAAGGTTCGAGATAAGCGCCCAAACAATTTGGGTGTATCGTTTCATCAACTTGTTTCTAGGAGAGTAAATTTTACGTACAAAGTTCACAACAAGCTTGGAATCCCCAAAAACTGAAAGGTGACCACAGCCAAGATTATAGATGTTTTCAATGCCTAATAATAAAGCTTCAAATTCAGTGACATTGTTAGTGTAAGCGGACTCCAACCTGTAAGAAAAGTTATGGATTTTTCCTACAAGAGAAATCAAGATAATGCCAGCTCCGTTACCTTCATGAGAGCATGAACCATCAAAGTGCATGTGCCACATACCATCATCTAAATCAATTTGTTCCATGGGAATGTTATCCTCCTCAACAAATATGGAATACAACCCTAGGTTCTCTTCGATATATTTTACATTAGGCTGTGGGATACTCTCTATGTAAGGTGAAATCCTTCCTTCTCTAAGGACTATAATGTTTTTACCATTTCGGGGAACGGATAAGTGTGTCCCATTGAGTGAGAGGTATCCACATGTCAAAGCTTGCCAATCTCTTCCCAATATGATTGAGTAATTGCTTACTGGCATATCAATTACCTGAATATTAAGGGTTGTCCTTATTTCCGGGTGAGAGCACAAAACTAAGGTCACATATTTAATCTCGCCTATAGTTGTTTGTTGTAGGATATTACAAGAGATAAATTTTCTAGCATTTTCATTTGTACAAGACAAGCCTAGCTCTTCCATAATAATCTTTGACATCACACTTGGGCCTGAACCGCCATTAATGAGGCAACAATGAGAAATATTATCCATAATCTTTACAGAAATATAAAAAGGGGGATTTTTTACAGGGTATCTAACGTTATGCACACCTACTTTATTTATAGACAAATCCTCTTTGTTTGCCTCTTCAGAAAGGTTGGCTACAACTGAATCTTTTCCTTCCATGAATTGTTTTAGATGCATTTGTTGCTCAGGGACGACAACCATGTCCATAAGGGTTGCATCTGCTTTGATGTTGGCCAACTGATTCAAGATATTATACTTGGAAGAGGGGAGAGGGAAAGTTGTTCCTTGATTGTCAAGAACCTTAGGAACCCGAATAGTAACATCGGTTGAGGATGAGGTTGGGCTAGAAGAATTGCGGGGAGGATCAAATTTGCCCTTGTGAGCATAGGCTTTGTTCCTATTATTGATGATCATAACATCTTCTGGCTTTGCAAAATCTAGGACAACAATAGACGTAGTTTCTGGTATTTTACCAAAGATCTTATCTCTGACACTCTTCCTTATCCAACATGTGTCTTCCTCGTGGTGTTCCTCGTAGAAGTTACACCAACTTCGAGGCAAGATAACTTTAGGCTGAAAATTATTTTCAATCAGATTTCTAAAGGGGGGTGCAGAAGAGGATGAAGCTCCAAGGGTGAGAGGGGAGACAGTTCCCTTTCGCTCGAACACTATCATACAATTATTCATGTCTTGTACTAGCTATAAGAGGGCAGACATGTCTGTTTTTTTAACTGACTCTCCCTGGGGAAGACCTATTCTTTCAAGTTGTTCTTCATACTCTGAACAAGTATGCAAAGCGGAACCAAGATTATCAATGGCATTTTCCTCAAGCCTATGACGGTAGATGGAAGGTAATGAATTGTAGTAATGCATGAAAGTGTCTTGGTTTTGAAGTAGAATGAGTTCAGGGATTTGATTGTATAACTTAGTGAAACGCAAGTTGAAGGATTTGATGGTCTCACCATCCTTATAGGTGACGTTATTATATTCCTGTAACTTCTCGGCTGGGCTCTTAGATTGCCCATAACTGGATATTAACCAATAGATTAACTCCTCCCAAGTAGACAAAATATTAGGAGGAAGGTCAAAGAAATCGGCCGCAGCCTTTCCTTCCAAGGAATTGACAAATAAGCGCATGCAAGTATCATTGTCATTGGCTCCTATGTTGTGACAGGCATTAGAAAATGCCACCAGATGTTCATTTGTAGTGACAATGTTATTTCCCGAGAACTTAGAAAGATGCTCCTTGAACTTAGGAAGTGGACGAGTAGCAGGTGTTAAGTTAAGAGGAGAGGACACATGCCACAATGTGGTTGTGGCGTCTTCTTCAAACTGAAAAAGCCCATACTTTTTAATAACTTTGGTGGGATTTGTGGTAGATTGGATAGGGATATGGTGGCTATATAAGCTACCAATCATTGACGAAGATGAATACTGAGAAGAGGAAGCACTTTCAGTGCCACCAGAGCCACCAAAGCCACCACTAGATGCCATATTGTGGATGATAGATGAGGGAAAGAAAGACGAACTGGACGAATCAGACAAAGTTCTCCTTAGAGCACTTTGTTGGGTAGATAACACAATGTTCCTTCTTCCTATTTCAACAATAGGACTAGTTTTAGGTGATAAGCCTCTTCTTCTTCTAGAAACACAAGAGTCTAAGGACATGAAAGAAAGGCCAAAACTGAAGAAACAACAAGGTTACTGTTGATTTCTAGGCTGTCTACGTCTATCTTCCCAACGTTCTTGGGCACCAATATCTCGTTCAATTGCTACCCATGAATGATTAAGCTTAACACGGGTATTGCCAGTGTCTAAAATGGTATTAAACAGATTCAAAACAATGATGGTCTGATCTTGAATATCGGGCTCAATATTGGGTTGCCTTGTAACAGGTACAATCATTAAGAAATAAAACACTCAAAGAATTAAAATCAGAAAAAAAAAGATGTATCGATGATGATCGAGTATAAAAATTAACTAGAGAGATATTGAAGATCTCCCCAGTATGGTCGCCAAATAAATGTTGAGGAAAATATATGAAATGATCTTACTCAAGCATTTTCAGATTCTGCTTGGCTAAAGCAAAATAGACGGAAATGTCACCCTATGTTTATAGCCATAAAAAATAAAATCCTAACTCACAAGTATTGATTACAAGTGCTTAGGCTAGTCTTTTTTACAAATAAAAGCTTGCTGGAAAGTTCATTTTAATATGATTTTCTGTATATAATAGTTGCTGAAATAAATGTAGAGACATAAGTAAAGTCACCAAGATGATAATCAAGATAGATGAGACATAAAACAATCCTTTATTTCATTCCAATTCACTAAAGAGTCATTCTCTTTACAAAATTTCGTGTAGAAATTTCAGACCAAAGTCAAACTTACACATCCCCAATGGAACATACAAAATGACCTATGACAGAAAATAAAAAACTGAACTCTAAAAGCTGGATCAACTTGCCACATATTGTTGCCCACTCGACTCTGCACAATAGCCTTCGTTAGTCATGAAAACTAATTCACAAACATACAAGTCTACACAGACTATCAAATATAGATCAACACCTTTGAAAAACAAGTGTCTGAATGATGTAATTCAACCCTGAATCTTGTTGTCCACAATAAGACCCTGCTATCATAAAAAAGAATTAGGCTTGTGATAAATTAAGGAATGAATGACAACTGAACTATCTCAACATAAACTCAAAGAACAAGCCTTAGTATGCGTCTCCTTCTATCCTCCTCTTGTTCCTCCCTTTCCTTTTTCCTTTAAGCAAATTAGAATTGGTTAAAGTAGTTGAACTACTTCATTAGTTAAGTTAACTAAAACTCAACCAACTTTTTAGTTAAGGGGGAAAAGTAATAAATCATAATAAGGGTTTTAAATAAATAATAACTAGTAGGTGGGACCCCTTGTGACTCTCTTTAGTTGTTAACAATCATAACATAACTAGTTAATTAAAAAAAACACCCCTCCTTGTGACTCCCATCATCACATTCATATTTGACAATTTATCTCATTGATATTTAAAATCATTTTCAAAATATATTACCAACATATCCCAAAAGCATGTTGTCCAAAAATCTGAAGTCAACTGTTCTCAACAATAGATAAATAAATAAAACTTAAAATCCATATTTTCCAATCTGTGAGGTAATCTTTCCTTTGTTGTTGCTATCACCTTTTAAACTTTCTGAATTTGCCTTAGGCTGTGTGGAGCCTTTAGGCCTAATCTCGCTGATCACATGAGAGCAATCATCCCTCAATTGCATGCGGGAAGACACTGATTTACCAGAATCATTTGAAGGTGAGAAAGGGGCAGTAGTGGCTTTTCCTTTGACAGGGGCATAGTGGGCCTCAATTTTCAGCCTTTTATTTGAATAGCTCATTCTTGTATGCATAATTGATTAGCAAATAGTTCCTTTAACAACCATACACGATAACTCTTTCAAAATATGAAATAGACCTTGGCTCAACAACATATCAGACTCATGCAATACAATTCATACAAATTGTTTAACTGTTGTCAATGAGCAGGAGGTGAACACAAGGTCCTGGGATATGTGAGGGGTTTGTATTGAGCGAAACATGATAAAATGAGGGGGGAGAGAACATGGTTACTGCTCAAAGAAAACAAACAATCAACTGTAATGAAACCAAATAAAATATCACCTTGATCCAATCAAGAAATGAGATTTCAAACTACTTCAATACATAATTCTTCTTAACTGTAATTAAATTTTAAGAACAGGGAGTGAAAAATGAATGTGGGAAGGCGATGGGATTGTAATTAGCAAAAAACGAAATAATGGTAGGGAAAGAGAGCGGATATTGTTCATAAAATTAATTAAGTAATCCATAAAACCATTCTGTAAAAGGAAATAACACCAACCAAATAATCACTGTGATCAAATGAAAACTACTGTGTATAATTCAATTAATTCTATGCATTGACTTGTTCACTGTTTGTAATCAGATTTTCAACACAGTGTCGCCAAACAAGACAACATGCATTCCACAACAACTTGTAAGAGTTCTGCTTCTTCCCAATTGTCCCAGTTAATATTTAAAACAATTTCTAAATGAACGCATACTCACTTGTTCCAATCTATTCTATCAAAACATCAACCACTGTCCATGAATAATTTATTCAAATCAAACACAGACACTAAAATCATACCTGATTCCATTCCTCAATTCATTTAACAATTAAGTCGTAATGAGACCATACCGTCACATAATCCGTGTCCATCTCTGAAACAATGCACGATATCCATCAACCATACACAATGGATATCCAAACATAATCCTCAATATATCTTGACTTTCCATTTAAACGCTCAACAATCACCCCTTCGACTTATACGATGATGTAGGATACACAGACCATTTAACAAAACACAAGAGTATTCCTGTGACTGGACATGTTTAATTAATCTGAATATAAATATCACGACACTGAGCTATCAATCTATATACAGGGAGACAATGACAATATGTCTAACCCCATTTCTCAAATCAACCCAATTGCAACAAAACCATATTGTTCAAAACCCGTGACCAATTTGATGGTGAAATCAAGAAATATCCAAGCATATACAATGGATGGGCATGCCATAATTACCACGATTGCAATACTCCCATTTGGAAATTTAAAACACACAGTCACAACAATCATTAACTCAACCTAACATGCTGTAGGAAGGCTACACATACCCATGCATCACGCACAAAGCATTGTTGTGACTTTATCAATTAAAACCAATGCCGGGTTAACAATTCAATGATCACAATGTAAAAGACAAAGACTGTGTATTCGATCCCATTTCTCCAATCAACCAATTAAAAATGCTGATCTTATCAATTAAACTGTTATAATAACCAATTGTAGTGGCTAAATAACAATAACCAAAACCACTGTCTGGATAATCAATAGAGACGAGCCAACAATAGAATACTATCGACGATGCACCACCAACTCATAACCATCAACCATGTATCCAACAAGACATAACAGGTTCCCTTTATCAAACCTGGGCTTTGAGTAATCAAGGATTCGCCTGTGGAACAACACAGGGAGTCTGGAGTCGACCCCCAACATCGGGTGAGAACTTCTGATACCAATGGTGTACACACATGGTATATCACCACTAACTTCGTAGACATGGTGGCAACTCTCGTGATAGGAGCGACTATGAATAAAGGAGCAACAGGCAGGGTATAACCCTCGTGGTCCTCCCAATCAACCAACTAACAACGCTGAGATAAAACAGAGCCGAGACAAAGCAATATAACCTACTGCGCAACCATCAGTAGCATGAACAAACCCATACCTGGGTGAAACGAAAGGAAGTTCAAACCCAACAACCCAATAACATCAAGACGATCGAGCATGGTAAGGGGACAACCAACAAATTGGGAATGTATGAAACCTTTCATCCAAAACCAATGAGGACGATAGAGAGCCTTCATGGCTACTAATACTCAAAAAAATCAATGAACCTGCGACTTCAAACATTATTGTAGTGAAAAACACACCAACCATTCATCCTAGAAAAATATCACGAATTTACACAGTTTCCAGACTTAAGGAAAGCACAGACCCATACATCACCAAGCCAATATCTATTTCATAACCAGAGCGGGTTCATGGATGGCGAAAAGACATACCAGTAATCACAAAAACCTTAAAACGCGAGCTTGGACGAGCAGTTCTTCCTCTGCTTCAAAATTAGAGCCTAACCACAACGAACACAATTGAATAATAGCCAGCCGAAGTGAGGGCTAGTGGAAGGGGTATGGGGTGGCGTGTAGTAAATGCACGTCGCCTCCATCATCCAATCATTCAATTTCTTAGTACATGCTAGCCAACATTCCATAAATTCGCTTAATTAATCTATGCATCGAACTTAACATCCAACACTTTGTCAAACATGCCACCCACATCACATTAACCATTGCCCACTATGCCATACAAATATTAACCATGTTTTCACATAACTCAATAAATCGCAAAGCTATTAACTTGTTAGCTAGGATTAACAACGATCATTTTAATTTCAATGCATGTAGTGTAGCATAGTTGCATAGTTTAACCTCTTCTTTTTGCATTTTGTTAATATTGCTTTTGTCTTTTTTCAAATGTTCTTATTCCCCTTCAATTTCTCTTATTTGTTGCTACTAACATGTATCTTTTGCAGGTGGCACAAGTAATAATTCAAGGAGTAAATAACAAAGGTAACATTGGATATCATAAGCCATTACGACATGACATTCGAGCCTAGAGAAAGAGAACACATGCATTATCCATCATCCATTTGTCACGAATAGAACCAACATTGATCATCAATCATGCTCAAACCTGTAAACAATGTTGAACATCAGTAAAAACATCAAATAAGAACCGGATTTGATCCTCCAATTTACATGGGGGTCCCACCTACTAGTATTATATATATCATTAACTTATAATTAATAGGCTTTAGCAATACTTTGCGGGCGAAATCCTCGTTGTGATTTTAATCGTCAACATACTTGTCTTAATCTCCATCAACTGTTCAGTCACACCTCTTTTCTGCAACATATCCTCCACTATGAATTGAAGAACCTCTCGATCTGCAAAGTCTATCTCTGGTCCAACCTGAATTTCATCTCGTACGTCAATCATACATACATCACCAAGCTGCCAATGTCCATATAAAGGAACAACCATCCACTAGAATGCATGGTTAATTAGTCGCCGCAACTACCGGTCTAATAGGAACGTCCTTCATGTACATGGTTCATTCAACCTGTTGATGAACTTCCCTAAACTTCACCCTTCACCTCCTAGAGTCTAAAACCAATAAAATGGTCCACCCCTAGTGTTAAAGAACTCCAATGTAGAGGCTAATACACTATAACAATAGGTTATCCAAATCATTAGGGATATGTGGCAAAGGGGTAAGCATGCCTATCCAAGTCTTACAACAATATTCACTTTACATGTTACATACGTCAATAAGGTACATACATTACATTCTCTACTCATACCAGGGACACAATCAAACTTTTCAAGGACCACTATATAGAACATGGCATTATAGAATTTCTACAAATACAATGTGCGATTCACATTAACATAGGGTCTTGATTATGTTATTATTCAACATACCACTCAAACTTTTACCTTCATTTTCCACCATCTTTTGGCTTCCGTTGCTGCCATCTTCATTGTTGTCTCAACAGTGTCACCGACTTCCCTTCAACCATGCTTTATTCACTATGGGCTTCATCGTTCAGCTTCCCGCTTCTTCTTCTTTTGTACATGCATGTAACATCGCCAAACCTCCACTTTTTTTTTTAAATCTCATTGTCAAAAGTATTATCTCGTAAAGTTATAATTAAATCCTTCTAGTATAACTTCATTTGTAAAGGATAAACCTCTTGGATTATAACTGTACAATGTTATTTATCTAATTGTCATGATGTTTCTATGGTAGAGTACTCATGCAAAGTTGTGGTACTAATGGCCACCAACACTTGGAATAAATTCTCTTCTGAGGTATCAAAAGTTATAGTGCTCTATAATGAAAATAGTCACAACTTATTACACCAAATACTCACACATTAATTCATGTATCTATTTTATATTAGATCTTTTAAATTATTTTCTTCACACACATGCAATTACATTGTATGCACTTGTCGTTATTATAAATTCCTTATTTCTCTATCATAGAGTTATGGTGGATCGAATCCACATACTCTGGTCAAATCAACATTAACACAACTTTACCATAAATATAATGTACTCCAAGGTTACATTTTCATCCATGGCTCTCGGCCTTTGGTTCTTATAAATTCTTGATGAGTTGATTTAACACGATACAATTGATCATACTCTCATTTATTGCTTATCAACTTCTCCGGTAACCATACCTGGTTAACTCCTCGTTTTAGTCTAAGTTGTCATTATGGTAAGTCGAGTTAACAACTAGTTGGAAGTCGACCATACTTGGTGCCATTACTCTCCCGATAATTACCTCTGACATCATCATCTAGTTTTAATGCTGCGTGGGAACTCGAGACCCGACCCTAACGTTGGTTCATTGCATCAGTGTGAGTGAATACTTCGTAATTATAGTATAATCGTTACACCAAGAGGCAACGGTCTAGGGATTTTTTTTGGTGTAACGATTATAGTATTGTTAGGGTTTTGAAACAAATACCCTGCAATCTTTTGAGATTCAAACTTTGGTAAATATCAGAAATAAACAAAAACCCCTTTCATTTTCTTGCACATCTCGTTTCACTGTTCAAAGTTTCATATTGTATCTTTGTATACACTGGTTACATATTGTATCTTTGTATACACTGGTTACATATTGTATTCATAAGAACACATTTCTCCTAAACTGTTATACTTTTATTTCCAGGCTACTTCAAAATAGAAACCATTTTTTTGTTATCACGATGTATTTCCAATCTATAGATAAATGCACCATTTACATTTTTTTATACTTAAGATTTTTTTATTCTTTTGTATAACAAATCTTGGAAAAGAAACTATTGCCTAGAAAAATATGATATATATATTTATTAATCTACTATACTACATATCTATGGATTTTCATTATCAATATGTAAAAATATTTTGGCATGAAGTGTCTATAATAAAAAAAAATACATAAAGTGTCTATATCTAGTTATACTAACATTGTAGTTTTTATAATCATCCTCTACTGTAACTATTTACCATTTATTAACAATACGTATAAAACAAAGATACATATCTGAGCTTGCTTTAAAACTTGGGAAATAAACTGAGTAGAGAGTCAGTTCCTCCCAACCATAGACACGAATAGCCAAGATTACTTGTCCTTGTCACCCCCGAGCATAAATCATTATTCCATAGGGACTTAAAACTGTATAACCTTATCTAGATATTTTAGAGTTTGATTCTTTCTTAGAACTATCAAACTCAATTTCCTGACAAGTACTCAACAACGTTGTGCCTCCTCTATAAGATAACTTGCTTAGGTCTTTTTCAAGCTAGCCTCATCCTTAACCCCAGGGAATCTTCTTGGCCTAACTTTGTGCTAGCTTGTTCCGTCACATCCCACACCTTTGGGAGTAGGGTTCCACTTGTCCCATGGATAATAATTACTCTGGTGGATTTTATCCCTTTCACTCACCCATGGAATAATGATTTACTCTTTGTAACGAGATTCTCTAAACAATTTGTTTCTTGTAAATAAAATAAATTAAAATAATATTTAAAAAAATATTCATCATTATCAATGTTCATGATGATATAATTTCACATAAGTTTTTTCCAATAACATAAACTATAAAATTAAAATGTTTAAATATTTTTAAACAGACGGATATTACAATGTAAAAAACTGATAATTGATGTCCATATAAAAATAAATCCATCTACCGATATACATGGGTACCATCCATTGTATTCGCCAGTTTTCTTGGAATCCTTTTCACCTACATGGTTCATCAACACATTAGACTCTCCCTTAATCATAACTTTGTCCATCAAACTCTGAGATTATTCCATCTCCCATTCCCCCCCTTAATAGAAGATTCAACCTCTCCAATTCTACACAAAGATAGCATGTGAGTACACCTGCCACCCTCTACCTACCTAGTGGTTAATTCCACAACTTGATGCCACATCCTCTCTATCCATAAAAGGGATACAAGCTACATAATTACATGTTCTACCACACTAATCCATGTAGGCCTGACTCAATAGGGCTTACAAAACACCATGTGCTATAGTGCTACCTATATGCCTGCATAACAAGGCTTACTACAAACATGGGGAAATCAACTTACCTATGGCTAAGCTTACAACTTGGACCAAAACTATGGGGTGTCGAGTACGAACGATCATACACCCCCTTCAACACATACACTCACTTACAACATTTCAACTCAGGTACAACAAATATCCATGCAGGACTTAAAAAAACATCAGCAAGAGATAATAACTCATAAAATAGGAATACCATCTTCCACCTTTGGAATCATGCACATACTTGGAATCATGCACATATTTGGCATCTTCTTCTATGTCTTCGACCTTTACATCTTCAACATTTTAACATTTTAGTCTTTGTGTTGGATCCTAATACTTTCTTTTCCATTTGTTGGAGTGGCGAATTCTAACAAAAATAACATCGTGAGATGCAAAGATGGGCTGCTCACACTATAAATGGGCCACACTCTCACTTCTCATATTGATTTAGCTACTCCAAGACATAAAATAAAGAGAAACTCTAAACATTTCAAATACATTTTCACTTTCACAAGTATGTTCGTATAAACTCTTCATCAAAAGTATGTTAGGTAACCTTGCCCTATTCTTGGCTCTTTTGAACTGGGCATGTACCTGCTCTCCATAAGCCAATCCAATTAAAGCCTACTCCCATTCGATAGTTATACTGTGAAATTTTCCTGCAACCTCCTCCCTTTCTAGAACCACGAACAACTTGCTTCCCTCTAGACCAAGCTCTAGGACCTCCCCAACATGTTTGAGAGCCGAGCGTAGAGATTGCAAGGCCTATAGGGTATTATCTTAAGGCAAGGGGTCCTTAATTTCCTTGAGTTCTTTGAATAGGGGTGGAAATTATTTGATCCTTCTCAGTTCCAGTAGTTCCATCATAGATCTACACTCCACATTCCACATATATCACATATCACATATGTGCCGGTGATTCACTCACAGGGTGGTTTCTCCTCCCTCTACACAATCATTGATCAGGACCTTCTCACATCACTCCATAAATAAAAAACTGTATTGCTTGGAAAATGACGGAGGGCGACCTCGATTTTCTTGGAACACTCGTGCATTGCCACCTAGTGGAATCGTTGATACTTAGCCAACTCACTCTTTCGCCTGTCAGTGGCCTCATTGAGTCATCCCTCTTGCAAGGATAACATCAAATAGAGGATCACAATAGTAGATTCAATGCGAGTAATTAATCCACGTACTACAACCTATGGTTGCAGGTCGATCATCGATCATCAAGCAATAACATATCAAACCCATCAGGTGAATGGATCAACTCCACCATTCCTTTTGACCATATTTAGATTTGATTCCAAATCTCTATTCTCCAACAACATGATCATTCTTGTCTCACATCGACAACGAGCATCTTCACTTTTTAAGAATCAGCTCCTTCATAGACAAACTAGGGGTTCTATTTTCCAAATTCTCCAAATAAATATTGTTCATCTCCTTCACGGTTCTCATGGACATACAAAAAATACTCCCACAGAAAAAACTAGGACACAGAAAACACATTACTCTACTCTCCACATGTTCCTGGCATTCCCTTCAGGTAGTCAAGCTCAAGCTCAGTCCCCATATTAAAATGGAAGCCCATATTAAAATAAAATGGAAGAATAGGGTATTACAAAACAATAATGCACAAAGCCTTTTATTGAACCAATGTAATGATACATATAAATACAACAAGGTTTGTCTCAAAATACACAAACTACCTTCATCACTTAATCTATTTAAATATTATTCTTTACCTCACAAACATCATCTCCTCACACATAATTAAGAACAAGTAGAAATTACATATTCCAACAAATATATGTATCTATTTAATTATTTTTCTAACTATTTAATTATAATTATTTAGAAATTATAAATAAATAGAAAATATTAAAAATTAATGTCATGTTAAACTTATTATTCACTATAACTATCAACAATTTTTAACAAAAACATACAATCACTAAAGTAATGTAATAAATGAAGTTATAAATAGCTTGCCTCAAATATAACTTATGATCATAAACTTATTATTCACAAATTAGTATAACTAACAAAAACATATAATCACAATAACTAACAAAAACATACAATCACTAAAGTAATGTAATAAATGAATGAAATTATAAAAAGCTTGCCTCAAAGATAACTTATGATCATAAAGAGTGAACATTTCAATAAAGATAACTTATGATCATAAATATCTATCTCAAGAACATTTGGACTGAACTTTTGTATTTTGTATTGAAAGTAAACAATTAACACAACAATAGAGTATAATTGTTTTTAATGGTAGTGAATCCATATCCACATAGTAAAGGGGAAAGGTCCAAATTAACATAGCTAGAAGCGAATAAAATTAATGACCATTTTGCATGGGTAGTTCTTTCAAGATGTCTTTGGGATGGATTATGTTAATTTTTTTTGTTTTTTACAAAGCCAAATAATTTGGTAGTTTGTTAAATTTTGATGTTTTAAAACTTATTAATAACGTATATAGGTAGGGAGACATGGTTGTGATATAAAAGATTGCTAAGTTGCAGAAATATTTTAACATTTTTTTTATTATATATTTTTATTTATAGATAGATTTTACATGGTTTACTTAGAATATAAATAAAATTATTTTTATTATTATTGAAAGTTAGGGTATGTAATTATAAGGAAATGTTTTTTTTAAGTATGCGTTTATCAATTTTTTTACTATATCTTTTCATTGACAGATAGATTTTACATGGTTTACTTAGAATATAAATAAAAAATCAATTTTTTTACTATATCTTTTTATTTACAGATAGATTTTACATGGTTTACTTAGAATATAAATAAAATTATTTTATTATTATTGAGAGTTAGGGTATGTAATTATAAGGAAATGTTTTTTTACGTAAGCGTCTATAAATTACTTTTCAAAATCATGAGTTATAATATTGACAATCATACCAGAGTGCTGGTTGGTCTGAACCGTTCATAAGGGAAACTGATTTAACCAATATAGCAAAAACTAATGAGGGAAAAAATAAGTTGTCTATGAAGATCGAAAATGAACTGTCTATGCAAGGCCCGAGAATAAGCAAAGAGTATCATAATTAACTAACAAAATATAAAACACCAAGTCCTAAGCTCATGATAAACCAAACATAAGAAACTACCACCTATGACCATGCATAGAATAAGAATCAGGCCAATGGCCAACCTGCCCCTCTGTGTCGCTCGGGGTCATTGCTCGATTGCTTGATGCTGGGGCCACCACTGTAGCCGCAAAAGCACTGGTCACATAACCTAGAGTGTGTAAGGAGCCACATAGTGTTGTGAGCAGGAATTCTAGCATGTCCCCTTGCCAGTCCATATTTTCCGTTCGAAACTGCTGGTCATTCATATCCTTTCTAACTTCAAAGACAAGGTTGTGCAAGATATCCCAAGAGGCAAGGAGGCGTGAGCATGAAGCACAATCTGAGCAAGAATGAGGCGGGGTAGAGGTGGGAGGCTCCACCAAGGGGACAACGAGGGAGGATGGAGGTGGCAGCTGGGTAGACGACTCAGGAGAAGGATCCGAAGGGGCACATGGTGGTTGTGAGGAGGGAGATAAGTCCAGGAGAGGACCTGGGGAGAAACCCATAGAATTTCCTTGATGGTCATACCATTCAACGCGATAGGCCCAGTGAGAAGACAAAGGGGGGAGGCTACGTTGGCCAGAAGAGGATGGGGATGAAGCGTGGGTCAAAGTGTTGTGTAGCGGGCTAATAGTAGTAGGAGTTTGGTGAGCCATGCACCCATATGTTTGGTTCCAAATGGGGTCTCGCTTTGGTTTCCCTCAGATACAAGGCATGGCCAGTTGAGGAAAGAAGCATGAACCAGTCATAGGAATTGCGATGGACAACCAAAATAGAGAGAAGTGCAGAGAGGGAGCAAGACTGAAGCAAAAGAATCGATGGTTCTCGGTGGATGAGTGGTAGGCCATCATAAAAGCTAGAGAAAGACCTCGCACAAGTGCTAAGGTGATGGATCGGGTGAAATGACCGTCGCCATGACGATACCAGGAGAGGTGGCATGCAGGAGCATCAAATCTGGTACGCAACATAGTG
>JASDQU010585732.1:0-10936 GCA_032191745.1 Picea mariana | reverse complement strand
AAATTGGGCCTTAAGACCATAGGCCTCCTTTATGGAAAAAACACCTCTTGAAGAATGACCCCACCTAAGAATGTCGAGCTCGTGAC
The DNA here is from genome assembly GCA_032191745.1 of Picea mariana. Classification (NCBI taxonomy): domain Eukaryota; kingdom Viridiplantae; phylum Streptophyta; class Pinopsida; order Pinales; family Pinaceae; genus Picea; species Picea mariana. The sequence goes on along the minus strand of JASDQU010585732.1, from coordinate 10,850 downwards.
TGATCTGGATTCACCTAATAGCCTCCTCGTCCTGCCAAGGGCTAAGGTTCACCTCTTTCAGAAGCTCGAGTTTCATGTGGCTGGTTTTCCACTACCGCCAAAGTGGGGAGGGTTTTTCCAATAATCCATAACTCAGATGACTCTCTTTTGCAGCATGTGGTTATGAAATCAAGCAAATCCCCGTTGAGATGTAACAATTTAATTTGCTGCTAGAAGTTTGTTCAAAAAAGAGATGTAACAATTTAATTTGCTGCTAGAAGTTTGTTCAAAAAAGAGAATCTTTACCATCTCTTATTTCCCAAAACACATATTCCTAAACCAGGGTGTGATTCTGTGAAGTTGCATTCCATATTAGAGAGCCATTATGATGTTCATTCCATATGATTAGCTTTTCCTCTTCTACTTCCGGGGTGTATTTGCACCTCCACAGTGTATCCCATAGGTCTCCTGGATTTTTTATCCATCTCCACTAGGTTTTAGCTCCCATGACTTCATTTAGCAAGCAAGGGTCTCGCAACCCCAAGCCTCTTGCTTGTTTTGGTTTGCAGAGGTTTTCCCATTTAACCAACGCCCATTTTCAACCATCCTTAGATCCTTGCAACAATAATTTCCTTTGGATGTTTAAGATATTTTTAAGCACTGATTTTTGGGATGTTAGGGATGAGAAAATACWWATAGGGATGGCTTGAAGGAYGAATTTATGGAGCACTAGAAAACCCRCAAGGTTTAGGGAGAGAAAGGTCCAAGAGTTGAGAAGCTTATTGATGGAGGCAATCAGATTTTCCCAAGAGCTATTTCGAAGGGTGTTATCGATGAGAGAAATGCCAAAAAGGCTTTGGAAAGGACACCATTTACCAAAATGGAGAACAAGGTCGAGGAAGTGAGGTTGAGGACCCAGTCGACCTAGGCTTCACTGAAACCAAAAGCAAGTAGAAGAGATCACATGTACTTCCAGCTCAACTTGTCAAATGATTTAGAGAGATCCAATTTGATGAGCATACTAGGGGTGCGATAAGATTTTAGTGAGTGGATAACCTCATGAGCGAGGATCACACTATCCAAGATGACACGCTTCTACATAGCTTGATTGTTCATGATAAATAATAAAATGAAGAAGAGGTTTAAGCCTAAGAGCAATTACCTTTGTAATAAGCTTGTAAATGACTTTGCACAATGTGATGGGATGAAACTACTTCGAATACATTACATGCTCCTCTTTGGGGATAAGAGTGAGGACAATGGCATTGAGTGCTGGAAGAACCCCAAGAGAGTAACGCGAATCCTCGATTAGCTTCCATACTTCCTCCCAGACCAAGTGCCAACTTTGGTGAAGCCATACGACCCCTAGAATTTGTCAGTGGGCATATCCTTGATTTCCCAATCCACCTCCTCCAATGTTATTGGTTTGAGAAGGGATACGTTCTGTTCTTCTGTGATCAAGGAGGGCATGTGTTGAGCAATTTTTCCAATAGTTGTAGATCTATCTGGGCAGGCTTCCATGAGGAGATCTTGATAATAACCAACTAATTCCTGCTCCATGCCCTATGTGATCCATGATTGGCTTCCCCCGAGCATTGTCTAGCTTGGTAATGCGATTGATATGCCTATGCTGGATCATCGAGCAGTGGAAAAATTTAGAATTATTCTCACCCTCGTTAAGCCATTGGACCCTGGATTGTTGTCTCCAGAGGGTCTCTTCCAATGCATAATGTTCTTCCAACTACTGCTTAATGTTCGTCTCTTCTGCTTGCAGTTTATCATTGCTAACCTAGGCTATTATTTGTTGTTGTACCTCCTTCATTCATTGTTTGAGGTCCCTTTGAGCTTGGAAAATTTTTCCAAAGACATTTTTGTTCCAATCTTTGAGATGTTTCTTGAAGTTTTTCAAATTTTGTTGGAAACAATACATTAAAGTTCCAAGTTCCATAAGGAATGGTTGCATCCTCCCACCATTTCTGAACATTTTCCGGGAAATCAGGATGGGTCAGCCATAAATTTTTGAATCTAAAAGGTTTTCATCGAGGGGAACTTGCAATATCTAGCCACAATTGGATATGCCAGTGATCGAAGCCAATGATTAGAAGAATGCTAGATTTTAAAAGAAGGCCATGAAACATTAGTGAATTTGAGTTTAAGAATCGATCTAGATGGCAAGCCACCTACTGGGAGCCAGATCGATGATTGGTCTAGGTAAATTCTCCATTTATGTTTTCCAGATCCACCAGTTTAAGAGTGTCAATCAAGTTCTTGAAGCCTTCACTGTCATTTTCCAAGCGTTGAAGACCTCCACATTTTTCTTCAAGGGAAAGAATGATATTGAACTCCCCTCCTAGGATCTAGTGTTTGTTTTGAGTAAGTCCACCAAGCCCCTCCAGGCTATTTATGAAAAGAGATTTTTCCATGGGTATGTGTGGTCCATAAACATTAGTGATGATCCCCTCCTTGTCAGATCCAATGGCCCTATAATTTTCTGATATGGTCCACTTAGTTATGAAGAAATTCTCAAGGATTATAGTAGCTGGATTCCAGAGAATGACAAGCCCACCCGTCAATCCCCGTGAATTAGTATTTACATATTGGGCTTGCCTCCAACATCTAGATAATATGCCTTCAACATCAACATCTGTACATTTTGTTTCCTGGAGCACTAAAATATCAGGATTCTATGCTATGATACAATTTCGAAGGAGACATTGCTTACTCCTCCCATTGAGGCCTCGAATGTTCCATGAGATGATCTTCATATGAAAGGTTGGGGGGGATGTGATGAAAACTCTCAGTGATCAGTTGAATTCTACCCAAGTTGACCATAAAGATGCCCACATCCTGAATCAATTGTTGGGTCGATCTCCACCCTCTTCTTTTCTCCTCTCTTGATACTTTCTATGGATGTTTTAATGGATCCTTCTGGATCCCCAATCCTGCACCAAATCTGGAAGTGGCTCCTACATTTGATTTCATATATACCTTTTGAACTTATGCAGTTGTTTAGGAGGGAAGGATCATAGATCTTTCTTTTGATAGGCTTCCTCCTGGCTTACCAAGTCGATTCTTGCCAGTTCTCTTTCATCTAGCTCGATCTCCATGTCTCCACCATCTTCTCTAGATTATTCCTCTATTGTGGCTCTTATTTATGGATCTGTAATAGTCTTCTCCAAGACTGGGTTTTGCTTTGTATACTACACCTCGACTTCTTTTCCACTGGGTGGGGTTGGAAATACCCCCTCTATTTCCTAGTTTTCCACAACTTGATTCGGGATCTCAAAGGAGTTACTAGTCGAGGGAGATTTGCTGGTGCTAGCGACGGGCTTTCTGGGACTTTGCTTCCTTCTCCCCTGCACTTGAGTGATTCCATCCTTGGATTTCTCTGGAACACCATTTTATGACTTTGGTGGAGCATTGATCAGACAATCCCTAAAAACATGGTTGTGCTCATGTCATTTTTGGAAACAAAAAGGGATGTGCTCATAGTCTATTGTTTAGATCCAGTCATTATACTAATGTTCCCAACATATCTAGGGAGGGGTTTTGAAATATTTTTATAGACATATATTCTCGCATATGATGTATAACACCCTTTTCTAGTAGCAACTGCCACTTTGACAAAAATACCCAATGTATTACTGATTCCTTCCATAATGTCATCCAGCTTGAACTCTTGAGGAAATGAGTAGATTCTGATCCACACCGGGGCATGAACAAAGTCTTCCTTTTTAGGACTGAAGCGCTCCATCCATAATCTTAAACAAAGACCCACCGAGTTGAAAAAGTATGACTTATTTTCAAAAACTCGATCTCGATCTTCCAGGTTATGGAAGATCATGGTGAAGAAACCTTTAGAGCCCAACTGAAGTTCAAAATGTCCCTTCTACTTCCACCAAGATTTGATTTGTATTACTAGATCCCTCTCCGAGGGCCACAAACCCAATTTTTTTTCGATGAGAGTATGATCCTGCATGTATTGTGTGTTCTTTCTCACCCTCTCTGATTGCACCACATATTTGGGTGCCAAAGGATCTTGTGTAAGGCATTTCCTCGGCTCCCAAGCCCGAGCCACATTTGAATGGGATGGTTCTAGGTTAATTTCTACCAATTTACCCTTGTTGGATTTAGCTATAGCCGGGTGGATCTTGTTGGTTCAATTAATTGTCATAATAAAACCCCTTTTAATTGTCAACTAGTTTTGTAAACTGATGAGATGTAGAAACAATATGTGCGGGTAAAGGATCAATTTTTTAACTACTCTAGTTATTTTATCTTCTCAAGAGACAACCAAACCATACAACAAACCAATCACTCATGAAAATATTATCAAGCAATCCTTAATTTTGTCCACAGGATGAATATCAAATATGAGCATAGATAAAATAAATTTAAATATGTCATGCATTGATCTCTGATCTATGCATGATCATGTTCTCTATTCTGTTCTCAATCTTATTTTTCAATCTGTAGATGTTAGGGGTTTACACACAAAATTATAAAAAAAAAGTAGCAAAAAATTTGAAAACATAGACTAGTAATAAGTTCCTCTCGTCAAATATTCTTTTAAGATCCAAGATATAATCTTTCACCTTCATAGACTAAGTATTCCTCATCTATGTATATTGTTATATTTGACAATACTTGTCAAAAACTTATATAACAAAATAAGGAATTGTGGTCACACATTTTACTCTAACCGTGTCTTTTAATAAGTTATCTAAAAGGATATCAAATCTCCACTTGGTGCTACTGATCTTATGTTGAACCTCTTAGTCTAGAGTGACAACTTATGAACATAAAATATAGCACCTAACACACAATCAATACTCTTAATGCAAAGGACATATGGTGGCACTGTACTCCTCTTATACAAACAATTTGTTCATACATAGGTGACTCAATTTGTCATGCACTCTTTAGTATTAACTGTGTGATACAAATAATAACGAGGGATACTGAAAAACAATCAAAAATATTTTAGGATCAATTGTTAATCCCTAAATCGTGGCACATTAACCATTAATTGGGGCATATTACATTAGTATTGTTATTTTATTTGTGTCGGCTTGGGTCCATTAGTTGTAATTGTACCTCCTAGTCTCCTATATATACCAAGGAGACCTTTTCATTTGGAATCATCTTGTATTTGTGAATTCATGTGATGTATAAGGAGGTTTCCCTCTCTAATAGGCTTATTATCTGAATTTCTCTCTTTTTCAAGGCATGGAGTACTTATTCTGAGGTTTTTATGCTATTTTGATATTTGGTTCTTAACATTTGGTATTAGAGCTAGACAATCCTCAGGACTGGCTTCTTCAAAACAAGTCTTCGTGGAATTTTCGCTACAACTTTTTTTTTGGAAGGTTTCAAGATCTAGAATTTATATTATGTAGAGGAGACATATAGAGATAAATTGGATCCAAAGTTCAGATCTTGGTTCGTTATATTTCTGGAGGTACATTTTGTTCAAGTTAGGGTTTTTTACTAGTCCTGAAACTATTCTGAAACAAGTCTTCTTGGAATGTTAGCTTTCCATTTTTCAGCTTTGTTTCAGGTTATGAAATTTTTACAGTAGGAATGTAGAAGAGTAAAGTATCATGTGTACAAATTTCATCCCTTGATTCACTGTACTCTGAAAGTTATTCTATGAGGAAATTAGGGTTTTTGGTTGGTCTAGATTTTAGTCTAAAGCAAGTGTTCTTGGGAAAAATGTTATATTTGAATCTAAAGACCTCAAAATTGTGTGATAACTATTCTATTGGTTAGGGTATGGACCAAATTATTACTGGTGAAAATTTCAAGTTCTGAAGTGAATACAATGACACACGACAGACCGTACAAGTTCACTATCTTGAAAGGGAAAAAAATCAGCACATATTGGGAAAGTTATCATAAAATTCTCTTGGAGAATCCAATCTTGGTCTAACCCGTGGGGTTGGAAAGAAGAGACATCAGGCTACCTCATCCCAAAATTTTAGATTCATAAGGGCCAAAATAAGAAAGGTTGGCTAGCAGAACAGTCTCCAAATTAAGGTTTAAAAGGTGCATTTTTTTTGTTTGGAAATTTGCATATCTTTTGACTAGAAGATCCAATTGGCGTGATTCAAACAGTGGAATAAAGTGGGATAAAAGGAGTATCACATTAATTTGGGAGAATATTAGGGATTTTTAGGTGCATACATATTCCAACGTCTCTAAACGTAGGATATGTCATTACATGTCAACGCTACAACCCGGGGACATTTTGGTTCTTCCACATACCTAGAGTATATTGGACAACCCCTTTCGAAATGTTGCACATTAGACAACACTATTACAGATTTGAGATCCCACGTACCTAGCGTATATTGGGAGACCCCCTAGAATCCAGAGACCAACCGAATAAACCATTTGGTTGTCTTATTTCTACAGTATATCGAGAACAACACTTGGGGAGATCACTCTCTAGTACCTGGGTAGTCAGATAGTATGAATAAGGGCATGATCAAGCCTCCTTAGTTAGTTCCCTGAGATATTGGGACGAGTACTATTGTTGGAACTTGCACGTATATCAGAGAGTTATAACACCTAACACTCCCTTGTCTATGAGGACCTTTGCCTAAGCCAATTAGGAATTCCTACCTTGCAGTGATACTTGGCCAACATGCCACAAAAAAAGGGAAATTCTACACAAAATAGTCCCTAAGACAGTCCTACTTGGACTCTTGATGAAGGTGAAGAAATGCTCAAGGACATAGATGATTTACAAAAGAAGGCATTAAAAAAAGATGCACTAAAGAGGATGATGGATTCAACTGAAGCTAAGATGGAAGCGATGATGGATACTAAGATGAATGGATTAAAAGGGGAGATCATGGAAGGCTTGAAAAAATTGCTAATAGAGAGGCCACCTGAAAGTGACAATGTATCCCATGAAATTCATGATAAGGACACAAGGAAGATGAATCAATACTGGAGAAACTACAGCTTTGGGTTGAAGACCAACCACTTTCCTAATATCAATATGAGGAATTTTAATGGCAAGGATCAAATCAAATGGATACTCCAGATGGAGAAATTCTTTGATCTACATGATGTGCCACACACACAAAAGGTACGAGTTGTGTCCTTATATTTCAAACCTAATCAGTTTGTTTGGTATCGATGGCTTTGTTCTCGCAAATAAATTATCACTTGGACAATTTTCACAGAAGAAATGATAGCACACTATGAGGATACACAGAGCAATAATTTCTTCAACCAATTGATAAACCTTAAGCAAAAGGGTTCAGCTGTGGAGCACATTGAGAACTTCCAAAGATTGAATATAAATGTAACGAATATTCCAGATGAGCACCTGATTGATGTCTTCATAGTAAATTTAAAGGATAACATTCAACATGAGGTTCACCTTTGGGAAGCCAAATCATTGGAGAATGCGTTCAGAGTGGCGAGAAATGTTGAAAGTAAAAATATGGCTATGGATACTAGAAGGACCACCCCTAACATCTATCGAGAGAATAATGTTCCTTCTTCTAAACCACCTCAACCTACAAGGTTGACACCTCAAAAATTGGAGGAAAGAAAACAAAAATGTTTATTCTTTAATTGTGACAACAAGTACAGTAAGGGACATAAGTATGGTGAGAAGAAATTATTCTACATAGATTGTGAAGAAGAAGAAGAAGAAGAAGAAGAAGAAGACGAACCATCTCAAGATGAAGATGTATAAGAGATTTCTTTGGAATACATGAATCCCACCATATCATGTCATTAATTGGATGGAATTAGCACTCCTCAAACCCTCAAGATCAAAGGATATATAAAAAAGAAAAAAGGTAATAGTGCTAATTGATTCTGGTAGTACTCATAATTTCATTCACTGTAAATTAGCCAAAGTTCTCAATTGCTTTATATATCCAACGCTAGAGTTTCAAGTAATGGTTGTAAACGAGAGAACTATCAATTGCTCATGAAAATGAGATAAGATCAATCTTACTATGGGGGAATATGTAATGAATAATCCAATGATTTCTATAACCATGAGTGGTGCTGATGTCGTACTAGGGGTCCAATGGTTACAATCATTGGGAATAGTGGATTTCAATTTTCAAGAACTTCTCATGAAATTTTCATTGGAAGGAAAGGAATTTGAGTTAAGGGGTATCACAGGGAAACCTAGTAAGGTGGTAAGCTCTAATGGCATGACACAATTATTGAAAAAGGGGCATCGAGGTGTAATTGTACAACTATGCTCACTAGATTTTCAAACATATAAGCCATCTATTCCCCTATATCTCCAAGGGATCAATGATAAGCATTACAAAGTATTTGAAGTTATTCCCAAAGGTATTCCACCCACTCTCGATCATGATCATGCTATTCACTTAATCCTAGGAGTGCTCCTCCTAACATCATGCCTTACAGATACCCTTATGCCCAGAAGAGTGAAATTGAGCGTATGGTTGAAGAAATGTTAGAGGCTGGAATTATTAGACCTAGCAAAAGTTCTTACTCTGCACAGGTGGTAACGATACTCAAGAAAGAGGGCTCATGGCGTATGTGTCTATATTATAGACTGCTCAACAAGATCACCATTAAATATAAGTTTCCCATTCCCATCATTGATGAATTGTTAGATGAACTACATGGAGCAATCTACTTCACAAAGTTGGATCTCCATTCAGGGTATCATCAGATTAGAATGAAGGAAGCAGATATCCCAAAAACAACATTCAGAACTCATGAAGGCCATTATGAATGTTTGGTCATGCCTTTTGGCCTTACGAATGCACCTTCCACATTCCAAGGGTTGATGAATTCCATTTTCAATCCCTTCCTTCGGAAATTTGTGTTAGTATTTTTTGATGATATACTAATCTATAGCAAGTCTCGGGAAGATCATGTTCAACATGTTGACATGGTTTTATAGCTACTAAAGGATCAACAACTATATTGAAAACCATCCAAATGTTTCTTTGGGGTGAAGGAGGTAGAGTATTTGGGTCATATTTTATCTCGTGAAGCTGTCAAGGTAGACCCTAACAAGATTAAATCTATGATGGACTGGATGATTCCAAAAACATTGAAGAATCTTAGAGGATTTTTGGGTTTGACATGTTACTACCGCAAGTTTGTTCGGAACTATGGAAGAATAACAACACATTTAACTGCATTAACTAAGAAGGATGCATTTTCATGGACTCTAGAGGAAACTCAAGCTTTTGAACAACTTAAAGAGGAAATGTGAAAAGCTCCTGCCTTGAACACAACAAACTTCACAAAAACCTTTATTGTGGAATGTGATACCTCGGGAAATGACATTGGTGTTTTTCTAATGCAAGAAGGAAGTCCCATTGCTTTTGAAAGTCATCCACTCAAGGGAAAGGACTTACACAAACCCATTTATGAGAAGGAAATGATGGAAATACTACATGCATTGAAGCAATGGTGTCCTTACCTAATAGGTAGGAACTTCAAGGTCAAAACATATCATGACAGTCTTAAATACTTCTTGCAACAAAGACTATCTTCAAAAGAGCAACAAAAATGGGTGACCAAGATGTTGGGTTATGACTTTGAAATCATCTACAAAAAAGGGAAGAAAAACGTTGTGGCAGATGCACTCTCAAGAAAGGATGAAGATGTTGAGGCATTTCTCTGTGATATCTCTATCCTCCAACTTGATTGGATAACGTAAGAAAGGGATGAATGGAAGAATGACGAATAAGTGTGGACTCTCATTCAAAGGTTGCAATAGGATTCCAATGCATCCGATACATTTACATGGAAAAATTATTCACTATGGTACAAAGGTCACTTATATTTATGTAAGAACTCCCAAATCAAACAAAAGGTACTTTTCAAATTGCACACCTCTCCAGTAGGAGGGCACTCAGGATTTTTGAAAACCTATCATAGGGTAAAGAGATAATTTTTTTTGGGATGGCCTTAAAACTGATGTTCAAAGGTTTGTGGAAGAATGTTTGGTTTTCCAAAAAAATAAGGTGGAAAAAATTAAGACCCCAGGTCTTTTACAACCATTAGCCATTCCAAGTCATCTCTGGGAGGAGGTTTCCATGGATTTCATCACAGGTTTACCGAATTCTGAAGGAAAGAGTGTCATCATGGTGATTGTTGATAGACTTACCAAGTACACACACTTTTTCGCACTCTCTCATTCTTTCAAAGCCAGTACAGTTGCTACCACATTCATGGAGACAATTCAAAATCTACATGGAAGCCCAAAGATTATTGTAAGTGACAAAGATACCATCTTCACTAGACATTTTTGGACAAAATTATTTTCTTGTTTGGGTACTCAATTGGCTCATAGCTCATCTTATCATCATCAATTTGATGGAAAAACTGAGATAATGAACAAATGTCTCGAAGGATACCTTCGTTACTTTGTCTCTGATAAACAAACACAATGGTTCATGTGGTTACCCTTGGAAGAATGGTGGTATAACACTTCCTTTCATACTGCAACAAAAATGACACCATTTATGGCGCTTTATGGATATCACCCACCGTCCATCACTTATTCTTTACAAGAAAAATCTAAGGTTCAAGTAGTGGAAGATCACATCTATCATCAACAAAAATTTCTCCAACTCTTAAAGGACAACCTCACCATGGCACAAAATTGCATGAAACAACAAGCATATCAATATCGTAGCGAAATAATTTTTGAAGTAGGGGATTAACTATTTTTAAGACTACAACTGTTGTAGGAAAATCTGCCTGCGGACAAGTAGATGACCTCTAGAGCTTGACCTTAACCCTAGACAGAAAAATGCTTATCATGGACACTGAATTTCTTTCAAATCTATCTAAACTAACACATGAGAAGGAAGGATGACATAAGTACCTTTTTATCGACG
>JASDQU010585731.1:47529-59159 GCA_032191745.1 Picea mariana | reverse complement strand
TTTATAATGATAAAATGAAATTTTCTAACATGCATTCATTACTCCTTCGCTCCTCCTTCATCCATGGATCATCACCATCCATACCCAGGTATCCAATCCTCATAACCATTCCTTCCTTAAGGAGATTGATTGCACTCATGGAAGGTAAACCAAATCGTTCTTATATACGCTGACTGGATTGCTGTTAGAATGCTACATGGAAGAATATGAAACTACACTAGCATGATATGCATGATGCAACACATATACAAATGCAATGCAAAGTGAAAATTCCCTAACCTACACTAATATATGTGAGTTGAAATGCTAGGTATAATCATATAACCAATAAAACTATCCCAACATTGTATTAGAATATCTACCCCCATGATTCATGATAAACCAAAATAAGGATCAGTCAAGTACAAAAATATCATGAGTCAGTATGTACATGACACCATAAATAGTCATAAAATCCAACTCATGGAGGTGGGAGGGAGGGACAAATCCATGCAAGGAGGCATCACCACAATCATGCCCTATATGTTCCAAGACAAGGCCAAAAAAGTCAGACAAAGGTAGATCATCATCCTTGGCTACAAAGCCATCACTTGAATATCGATAAGGGATGATAAGTAATCTAAGGAGAAATCTAAGTTTGTATATGGGAGGAGGGAGGGAAAGATAAGGGTTCAAACTAGGTCTAGAGAACTTGTCGGCCTCATGTGTGAAACTAAAAAGGCCTACAAAAAACCAAAGTATGAAAAAAACTATGTCCTATAGGTAAGTGATTACCATGAAGAAAACAACCAACCATATCTATAGTGGAATAGAAAGGTGAAGGAAGATAAGACTAGAAACTCTCATCACAAAAATACATCTCCGGACAAACCATGTCCTTACCCTCATCAAAATTAGGGCACAATGGTGGTTCAAAATCTTCTTTGTAGAACAAATCCAAGTTGTCATAAGAATAAGTATCAAACCATGTAATATAAAATTGGAAATCATCATGAAAATGTTTCACTAAGTCATCCTTCAGTGGTCGAAACAATTTTTTAATCATGTCATCTTCATTTTTCCAAACATCTGAATCAGTAGCAATCACAAATTGTTGTTATAAAGGAAAAATTTTAAAATGACCTTCAATATAGTAAATGGGATCTCCATCATGACAAATCACATCCCATTTACATATCCTAACATGTACAAACTCATCAATATTATCAATCACATCATCACCTTTATTATAACATGAAGGGTCTAGTGTATCCAAGCATTCCTCTAGCACATCTTCGCTTTCCCTTTCATGAAATGCATCAACATCGAAAATTTGGAAAGGAGTGTAACTTTGTTAGAAATACTGAGAGGGGGGGGGGGTTGAATCAATATTACCTCTTTTTAAACAATTAGAAATTACTATGATATTTTATTAATCACCACAAAGATCAACAATGGACTTATACTTAAAATCAATTATATAAATATAATTAACAAGAATTATAAGGTTTTATAAAGAATAATCTGAGATAGTGAAGGACACCAATCCTTTTTAGAGCACCAACTCTAGGAGACACAAATCCTCTTCTTTAGGGAACCAACCCTAGGAAGCACCAACTCCCTTGTTTTAGGGCACCAACCCTAGGAAGCACCAACTCCCTTGTCTTTAGGGCACCAACCCTAGGAAGCACCAAATCCCTTTTATTCACACTTTACTCAGTAAAGTATATGAATCCTTCCTTTCTCCTCCCTTCCACCCTGACTGCATAAGTATCATCAATTATTCTTCTTTGGACTCTGCTTCTACTTTTGGTCTTCTTATCTCAACTGCAGAGACACTTCTTCTTCACCGTTCTTTCTTGCTTATATAGTCTTCTACCTAGTGTGAGCATTGAAGAATTGTGTCCCTCTGTTTGGATAATTGCACCTCTTAATTTAAATTAACAGTAATAACATTTGTCTTCTAATTTAGAATTAATATCTCCCTCCATTATTATTCACATATTAATGTGAAAGCTTTTCAATATAGTAAGAGGGATTTTCATAAATCAATCACAGGTATGGATCGATTTATTTTAATTTGATCCCATGTCTTTTTATTTTATTCATAAGATTTTGTTGCGTCCCCACTTCTCCAACAAATCATATTTGAGATTTTGGATTAGCCTTCCAATGCATTGGATGTATTTGATAACTTAATATCAATCAGGACAAAATCCAGATCCTATCTAGTTCAAAGTTCCTTCCTAACAGAGGAAAAAATCTTCCTATGTATGTTAAAATTTGCACAGATGCACTTTTAGGACCTCTATTCCATATGACCATAGGATGTGACTAAGAGCTAAGACAAACAAGTGATTAATCACTTATCAAGATTGACGATCACATTTTATTTGCATGTTTGAGATGAACGATTCTCATTCATTTTAGGACTTAGGCATTTCAGGATTAAGACCTTTGCATTATTCCAACTTTTTAGGAGAAAATTACAACGAAGGGTGTATCAACACTGCCTACTTGATAACCTTCATATGTATAGGAGTTGGGACGGTAGACTTAGGCACAAAGGAGCTCTAGCTCTCCGGGTATTCGACTATTAGTGACTTCGGCCTTCGAAACTTTAGGTAGTTTTGTTGGTAGGGGAAGTTGGATATCCCCAAAGGATGTACTCCCAGAGTGATGTAGCTTGCTAACGTCACTGTTGACGTGGAACTAGCTGAGTGGATGCCACGTGTCACCTTGATTTGTGACTTTTACATTCTTTATGTGCCACATTGACCTTGACACTTATCGTCATTTGATTGGGCTACATGTCATATTTGTATTTTTCCACATGTCTTCGGTAGTTCATGGCTTCGGAAGTTTTTGGAACTTTTTTACCATCCTTCGATTATTTCCAAAGTGCCATATATATATATATATATATATATATATATATATATATATATATATATATACCACCGTATATTTTCAACTATATTAATCCTATGGCATTTGTTTATTCCAAAACTCTAGGGTTCGAGAGTTCTTGGTTTATTTGAGTTGTTTATCGCAGAAGTAGGACAAGGCTGGAGTTGACCGACTTTTTCTTTAGCGTGATCTGAATAGATCAATGGTTGATGGGATTTCCCATTCTACCTTTGATCCAACTGTTGATGGGCGTTAGTGACTTCGGGGCTTCGACCTTTGGGTAAACTTACTTGCTTTAGACTCCTTTTCATTGGAGTGGTCAGAGCTAGAGTTGACTGGAGTTCGTGATTTTGGGGCTTCAACCTTTGGGAAAAATTACCTATTCTAGACTCCTTTTCGCTGGAGTGGTTAGCATCGGATTTGACCACCTTCTTTCATTTAGTGTGATTTGACGCTTCCAATATTTTCACTCCAGATCGATGGTTGATGAAACTTCATGACTTTGGGGCTTCGACCTTTGGGTAAACTTACCTTTTCTAGACTGATTTTCACCGAAGTGGTTAGAGCCAAAGTTGACCACCTCATCCAATGGCTCGTGTTGCTCCCTAGGAGATATTAGATCAATGATCTGCATGAGTTATTTTAATCTAAGACTCTGGGATATTGTGGCTTACAATGTCCCTCCACTAAAATCAATCATATGGTCGAGAATTCATCCAAATTCCCTCATTGATCTAACGGCTGGCGAGATCATCCAAAGCTCGTACTTCAGATATGACGGTTGAGATTTAATACTTCCCAAACTCTAAATTCATCTTGATCTAAAGGTCCTAGATTATCCCAAAATAAGAATGAACGTCTCCTCTGTGTCATCTCTTCTGAGCTTCGATTAATGTTCTTCCTTCTGAGATTTGGTTTTATACTGGATTCTTATGCACCTGTTGAGGGGTCCTAAATCCATTTAAATCAACAATAGGAGCCAAACCCACCACCGAGGCCCAATTAGACTCTATGGCATTTGATAGTGGAATGGTTCTCGACATATTGCAATCCGACCAATTAATCGATGGGATTTACATAGTGATTTACCGGATATCTTCTCACGAAAAATCCTCTTTTAGCTTGAACGTTCTCTTTTTTGTATTTTTTATTATAGGTGGGTCTGATACAATATATGTGCTGGTATAAACCAGCTGAGTAACAAAGGGGAAAAAATTAACTATTGAAGAAGGCCGAGATCGAGATAACCCTCGTGCTCAAACATGCAGACAATGATTCTTACACCTATGACAAGCCTAGTACTAATACATCAACTTGCCGGTGTTTCAATTATTGAATGAGATACAATTATCAGAAGAGAACATACATGCAATAAAATGATGGCAAGAAAAATAGTTTCCTTATCTCTAATCTGATCCAGATGGGTATCGACGGCCGCCCACCTTTCCATCTGGCTCAAAACAGTTTTATGTCATTTCTGGTAATTTACTATTTTTAGCAGTTTTTTCAGGTCCTGAACTTTCGGGGCCATTTTGAGACCCTAAACAATGTTTTTTTGGGTATGTTGCTCTCGCAAAATAAAATCTATGATGCTATTTTGTCTCGATCATTGTAGGCCTCGGATAGATCTTTCCAACTAGCTATCGTGCGCCCCAAACAGAGATCGTATGCAATAGTTATGACTCCGGGAAGTTGATGGACTAACTTACCCAAACAGGGCCCACTTGACTTTTGGCGTTTCATCTTCTAGAGTTAGGTTTTTGGTTTCTACCTTCCTTCTTTTTGATAAATAAGGCCCTTTGGCCTCTTTTTGTAATCATCTTGGTCACGGATGAGCGTAGCCGCCACATCTCTTATCAGGGATATGCTACCACCATTCTAGCTATGTATTGTTCAACAGTTTTACAGTTTCTCTATTTCATTAATTAATAGAAGTGTGTGTGTTTACTGTATCACTGTGTTCTCTGCAATACTATTCTGCATACTCTATTATTTGCTTCTTACATTTCGTTCCTGCATAAATCTGGATCAGTGGTATCAGAGCAGACTGCTCTTTTGTCATTTTTTTGTGCATGTCACCGACGAGGTCGGGATATAAGGAGTTGGGTCTCGAATTAGTTCAGCTCGAGAGAGAAACCCCTCTCCGACGCAAACAACTGCCCATGGCGGAGGAAAAATGAGATGATGGAGCAGGAGATCTTATCAAAATGTTTCTCGAGGAGGCTCTCGCGTGACAGTGGAATGAGATGATGGACAATTTTGTGAAAATTCTTTGATGGTTGTCGACCGCCACGGAAGGAACCTCGACCAAAAATCAGTTTGGAGGACCGACCCCTTTCAAGGTACAAGTTAATTTTGATATTCCCTTATTTGAAGGTCAAATAGATGCAGATGCTCTGGAAAAATGGTTGAATCAGCTTGAGGGTTACTCACGGTCCATAACTTTTCCAACAGAGAAAAGATTACATTTTCACTTCTTAAGGTGGTCCCCCATGTCAAGGATTGGTGGGAAACCCTCTACGAACAAAAAGAGGAAAAAGAGGGTAATGAACCCACGTTGTTTGGGACAGGATCCACATGGGCATCCTTCGTTGATGCCCTCAAGGAGCAATACTTCCTTGTGGGGAACTATGACGACCAATACACAAAATGGGCAACTCTGCAACAAGAAAGGGACCAGGCAGTGACAGAGTACACGAACAACTTTCATACCCTGCGCACGAAGCTCGGCATCAAATACTTCGAGCGGCACCTGGTTCTGAAATATTGCAGCGGCCTGCATAGGTACATCCGTATCGATATGGAATTCCTGGACATCTTGTCACTGGGTGCCGCCTACCGGTATGATATGAAAATCGAGTAAAAATTTAAGCAAAAGAACAAGCGGGAGTTCGGTTCGACAAACCAGAAGTAGGGTAAGGGAAACCCTAGTTCGTAGAACAAAGTACATAGCAAAGATATCCAACCCTTGAACAACCAGCCTAAGCCACAGGCAAAGAAGGGTAACTGGAAGACAAAGAAAGACACTGGAAAATGGTGTGAGCTCCATAAGAGTCCCACGCACAACACTGATGAGTGTCGTGCGAAACAATCATTTCTTACCGAGATGAAAGCACCCGAGTCAGATCCAGGATCTGAATCAGAATCAAAGATAGATCATGGAAGGAAGATCATTGAAGCAGAAACCAACGTCACCATTGCCAGCACAAAGATCCAGCCCGACNAGTCCCACGCACAACACTGATGAGTGTCGTGCGAAACAATCATTTCTTACCGAGATGAAAGCACCCGAGTCAGATCCAGGATCTGAATCAGAATCAAAGATAGATCATGGAAGGAAGATCATTGAAGCAGAACCCAACGTCACCATTGCCAGCACAAAGATCCAGCCTGACGATCTAGAGGAGACAGAATAAGGGGAGCGCCTCTTCCACTCGTAGATGTGGGTACAAGGGAAGCCATTACATTTCATTATTGACAGTGGAAGCCAAAAGAACCTGATTTCAGTAGAGGTCGTCAAGCAGCTGAACCTGCCAACATTGCCGCATCTGCAACAATACAACATTGGGTGGCTCACTCCAGGGCGAGACATCCGCGTTAGCCAATAGTGTCACCTACCGTACAACATCAAACCCTTCAAAGATGAGGTAATGTGTGATGTTGCTCCACTTGAAGTTTCTGATGTTCTTTTAGGACAACCATATATGTGGAAACGCCATGCTGTGTATGAATCCATGCCTCGTAGTGTCATTGTTACTTTGAGAAAACAACGCTACCGGATACCAGAGGTAGTTCCCACTACTGCAGTCTCTCTCATCATAGCTAAGTAGTGCAAGAAGGTGATTTCCTAGACCGAAAAATTCATCCTTCTGATGATTTTTCCAGAAAGGAAATGAAAGACTGTGGCCACATCTATTGCCTCTACACAGGGTCACTCTGCACAACATAGACAAGTAGACAAGATCATGGAATCATACCAGGACATATTCACTTCCCCTGCCGCAGTGCTGCTCCATTGTCAGGTCAAGCATTCCATTGACTTGATACCCGAGGCACCTGTGCCGAATGGGCCAATTTACAGACGTTCCCTCATGGAAAATGAAGAGATCAAGAACCAGATCAAGGAATTACTCCAAAAGGGGCATATTCGACCAAGCTCCTCACCTTGCGGGAGCCCGATTGTGCTAGTATAGAAAAAGGACGAGACTTGGCGACTCTGTATTGATTACATAGATTTAAACAAAATCATAGTCCAAACTCAGTATCCTATCCCCCGGATCGATGATCTCCTTGATCAACTAAAGGGCACCAAGTATTTTAGCAAGATTGATTTGAAGTCTGGTTATCACCAGGTCCCAATTGAGGCGACTGATGTCTGGAAGACTGGCTTCAAGTCTCAGAAAGGCCTTTTTGAGTGGTTGGTCATGCCTTTCAGCTTAACTAACACTCTGACAACCTTCATGACGATGATGGATGATATACTGCGTCCATTCACCAATTCTTTTATGGTCGTCTATCTCGATGATATCCTCATCTTCAGCAGAACATGGGAAGACCACTTACAACATATTGAGGAAGTCCTTCACACCTTGCAACAACACAAGTTATATACCAATCTCGAAAAATGCTCATTCGGGATGATGGAAATTCAGTATTTGGGATACATTGTGAATGAACAAGGTGTGCATGTGGATCCGGACAAGATCCAAGTCATTCGCGACTGGTCGACCCCAAGGACCATTACAGAGCTCTGCAACTTCCTAGGGTTGGCCAACTTTTATCGCAGGTTCGTGTTGGGGTTCTCTAACATTGCTTGGGCCCTTAGCAACGTGACCAAAGGTGGGGCTAAAGCCAAATTATTTTGGTCCCCTACTCAGCAACAAGCATTTGAGGAACTTAAGCAATGCTTGTGTTCAGCGCCCGTCCTTACTCTCCCGGATCTACAACAACCTTTTGAAATTGAGACAGATGCTTCAGATTATGCTGTTGGCGCAGTCCTCACTCAGCATGGCCATCTAGTGGCATATCACAGTGAGACACTTTCAGATACAGTTCGAAAGTACCCCACCTATGAAAAGGAAATGTACTCCATTGTCCAAGCTTGCCGACAATGGAAGCATTACATCTTAGGAAAAGAGACAGTTATTCACACTGACCACAATCCCTTGCAGTTTGTGCAAACACAAGGGAAATTGCAAAATGACCACCACCAAAAGTGGTCTGCATACCTGTAGCAATTTCACCTGAACATAAAATATAAGAAGGGAAGCACCAACCATGTTGCTGATTGCCTCAGTCGACCGCCTGTGGCCGCACTCACCACAGTGCTTAACTCTTGTGGCCATGAAACCTCTAGGTGGTATCACTTATATGAAAGTGATCCTGACTTTTTGGCCACCTATCGAGCAGTTTGTGCAGACACTCCAGTCACTGATTTTCATCTCCAGGATGGACTATTATGCCACCTAGGCCACCTCTGTGTTCCTTCAAGCGAGCGTGCGAAGATGATCTGGGAAGCGCATTACAGTCGGGTCACAGGGCACTTTGGCACCGCGAAGACAATAACAATGTTGCATAAGTATTTTTATTGGCCAAAGCTCCAACAAGATGTCAGAAAGTATATCAGATCTTGCATTGCCTATGCCATCGCCAAACCATCCATTAAGAAGCAAGGGTTGTATACCCCTCTTCCTGTTCCCAATGGGCCTTGGGAATCTATCTCCATGGATTACATGTCAGGACTGCTTCCAACCAAGCATGGGAATGACTGTGTGTTTGTGGTCGTGGATCGCTTCTCTAAATTGGCCATTCTGTCCTCCTGCAATAAAAGTATCTCTGTCGAAGCCACTGCTAAACTCTTCTTTGAACGCGTCTGAGTACATTTCGGGCTACCCTAGACTATCATTTTAGATCACGACAGCAGGTTCCTCAACACATTTTGGTCCAGCCTCTGGTCACTTATGGATACCAAGCTCACACAGTCGACAACCTTCCATCCCCAAACTGATGGGCAGACAAAAGTAGTGAATTGCATGATCGTGCATATCCTGCGAATGTATAATTCTAAACACCCCCGCACATGGGATGAGAACCTGCCGTATGTTCAACATAGCTACAACAGAGCCCTTCACAGCTCTACCGGTCATAGCCCTTTTCAAGCATGCATGGGGTTTCAACCATTGGCCCTCATCGATGTAGCTCTGCCCATTGCCTCCACACATGCAACATCTTGTTAGGCTCAGACTGAGGTTGAGAAAGCCACCAAATTTGTGGAACAGATTCAAAACATTCGCCAACAAGTCCATGACATTCTGGAAAAAGCCAATGCCAAGTACAAGCAGCGTCATGACCAGCATCGGGTGCCACACACATACCAGGTGGGTGATAAGGTTTGGTTGCATTTGCAGAAAGAAAGACTCACGGGACCTCATCGCAAGCTACGCCCACTTCGTTATGGGCCATATACTATCACCAAGGATATCGGGGATAATTATTTTGAATTAAGCATCCCTCCATTTCTTGGCTTGCATCCTGTATTCAATGTTGAGCTCCTTCGCCCCTATTTTCCACCATTGCTGTACACCTCAGAAGTGGCCAAGCAGTTGGCAACAATAGAACTCAACCCTAACTATTTAGAGAAGGCAATAGTTGATCAGATCATGGATTCACAGGTCAAGGGCACTTGCCAGCAATGTGTCCAGCTCTATCGAGCCGTGAAGGCTGGGCAATTCCTGCATCAGGGCAAGTGGCTCACCCGGAGCCAAATTCAGCTGAAATTCCCCCATCTTATCCCGGCACTTGATGCAATGGGGACCATTGCTTCTTAAGGGGGGAGGAATGATCCATATGGGTATCGGTGGCCGCCCACCTTTCCATCTGGCTCAAAACATTTTTTTGGCATTTATGGTAATTTACTATTTTAACAGTTTTTTTGGGTCCTGAACTTCCGGCGCCATTTTGAGGCCCTAAATGATGTTTTTTTGGGTATGTTGCTCTTGCAAAATAGCATATATGATGCTATTTTGTCTCAAGCATTGTAGGCCTCGGATAGATCTTTCCAACGAGCTATTGTGCACCCCAAATGGAGATCGTATGCAATAGTTATGACTCCGGGAAGTTGATGGACTAACTTACCCAAACATGGCCCACTTGACTTTTGGCGTTTCATCTTCTAGGGTTAGGTTTTTGGTTTCTACCTTCCTTTTTTTTGATAAATAAGGCCCTTCGGCCTCTTTTTGTAATCAGATTGGTCACATATGAGCGTATCCGCCACATCTCTTATCAGGGATATGCTACCACCATTCTAGCTATGTATTGTTCAACAGTTTTACAATTTCTCTATTTCATTAATTAATAGAAGTGTGTGTGTTTACTGTATCACTGTGTTCTCTGCAATACTATTGTGCATACTTTGTTATTTGCTTCTTACATTTCGTTCCTGCATAAATCCAGATCATAATCACTAATCACACATTAAAGCAATGATTTTTTTTACATCATTAGAGACAAGAATTACAAAAATATTGAATCAGATAACTTACCAATAGATTCAAAAACCATTACTCATTACAACATCCATTCATGAGATAAAGTCAAAAGTAATTCCTCCTTATGATCCAATCACGCACGCCTTTGATGAAAAACACAAACTTGTCTTTGGTCCTAAACATGACTTCTCAATTACGGTAGTTCCGAAATATTTCTTTACAATTCCAAAAATGAGGGTCTTTGCAAAAACCATCGACCCCTTCTAACAGGTTGATCCTCTTATTTATAACAAATCATTAACTAAAAATAACTATAAAAAGTGTAAGATAAGTAAAACAAAACATCACCACATGACACTTTCATCTCTCAGTATTCTAAGAGTCATCAAATGGTTTCACTTTAGTGGATGAATCTTCTCATACTCTGACCATTTGACGAAGAGTTCCTCGCATGTGTTGGCATACGGTAATCTGTGTTGGTCCATCGGAGACGAAAGAATCTCCTTTATTTCCACTGCCCATGCCCGATACTTGACTAGTTTAACACTTAACTGTTGTAACACTGTCCGAGCCTTGATCGTGTGCTCCATGAACTGTTGTACTTGACCTGGAACCATGTTCGCTACCTTTTCTATCTCCGCAGTCCACAATGAGTCTTGTTCTACATGTAGTTTGACTATATCATGCAAGTCGACAAAGTCCTCGGGTGTGCAAAATTTTGGGATACTGATGTATCTCATCGTCCAATTGATCTTGTTCTAGCTCCTTTCACAATTTACCCTTTTCTCTTGGATCTCCTGATGAGGTTCTTGGGCCATCTTCACCCAGTATTTGACCGACATCCTTATGCAGTCGATGTTGTTGTCCCTTAGTACCCAAATGTCATGCTCTTCAGTGTATCAACCCTTTTGAACTGCACTGATGTAATCAATTCTTTCCACCTCTTGGTGGGATTGACCATACCATCTTTCCATGTCTTTTCATGTTTCCTGCACCACAAGGGTGTCTCCTTGGAAATCAGCTATCCCTATAGTGAAAAGGTGCCGCTCACTTGTGAATTTATTGTAGGAATCCTAGAATTCGCTTCTTAAGAACATCATGGTCTGCGTGGAGTCCTAGTAATATTTCGCCAAATGGCGCAGATGTGCCAACTCCTTCAGCATAGCGGCCAACTCCTCTTCATATTTCCTTTCTCTATCTAGGGTGGCATTTATGATTGCCATCCCTGCACTGATAAGATCGGACATCTTGGAA
>JASDQU010585730.1:52610-79200 GCA_032191745.1 Picea mariana | reverse complement strand
GTTGATGTTTTATTTCCCCTTCTTCCTTTGGGAAATTATTTGCAGAATGCAATATCATTTCCCCCATGAAATCACTGAAGGGAGAAATCTCAATCATCATCTGATCCTATGAAATATAGGGTTATAAAACACTCTTTGTCAGAGTGTCAACTACCATGAAAATCGAGTCACGCCTCCTTACCGTCAACAACAACCAAACAATAAAGTCCATCGAAATGACCTCCCATTTCAATTCCAAAATAACGTGTGGCTGTAGTAATCTTGCTGGATGTCTATGTTTAACTTTCACTTGCTGAAATTCCATAAATCTCCCCACGTAGCTAACTATGTTTGCTTTCATTCCTTTCCAGAAGAATAAAGTCTTAAGGTCTTCCCTCATCTTCGTGACTCCTAGTTGAGCCATGTTGGTGTGCTTCACTCGGGATCAAAATTATTAATTCGTCATTAGGCAGTATGTAAATTAAGTTCTTATACCTCAAAAATCTGTCATTGTCCAATGTATAACCTTCAAAATTTGGTACCATCATGGTGTCTTATCCGATATTTTCCTTAACCTCTTTATACCAGTCATCGTCAAACTGTATAGTTAGAATATTTTCTCGAATATTCGTCTGAAGATGTATCACCAAGAATATGCATGGTCTTTGAATCAATGCATCTGCCACTCTGCTCACCGTTCCTTTTATGTAAGTAATCTCAAAATTTTATTCGCTAAGCAATTCTAACCAACGCCTTTGTCGCGGGTTCAAGTCACTCTGCGTAAATATGTGTTGCAATCCATAGTGATTTGGTTTTAGTTCAAATTTCCATCCAATCAGATAGTGTCTCCACACTCTCAAGGAATACACAATGGACATTAACTCCAAATCATGGGTTATGTTGTTCTCCTTATGATTTATTATTTTCCTTGAGATGTAAGCGATCACTCGACCGTCTTGCATCAATACTCCGCCTAAACCTTCCTTGGACGCGTAATATCCTGCTAAACCCATAAAGATGTGTAATTCTGGTACGTTTTCCGGCATAGGCCATTCCATAATTGCCTCTATTTTCACTGAATCCATAACTATACCTTCAATGGATATAACGTGCCCCAAGTAATGAATCTTCGTCTAGTAGAAAGAACATTTTGACAGTTTCCTGTATAACTTGTTTTCTCGTAAACACTGTAGTACTAAGCTTAAATGTTCATCATGTTCTTCTGTCGTCTGAGAATATATCAATATGTCATCAATGAATGCTTGAACAAACTTATCCAAGTATTCGTGGAACACCGCATTCATCAAGCTCATGAATACCCTTGGGGCATTTATCAGTCCAAATGGTAAAACAATAAACTCGTAGTGTTCGAACCTCGTTTTGAAAGCGGTCTTAGGAATATCTTCCTCTTTAATTCGTAACTGGTGATAACCTGATCTCAAGTTGATATTTGAAAACATCATCGCGCCTTTCATTTAATCAACCAAATCGTCTATTCTTGGAAATGGATACTGGTTCTTGATCGTCTCCTTGTTCAATTGATGGTAGTCAATACAAAGTCTCCATGACCCATCCTTCTTTCTTATGAAAATAATAGGTGCACCCCAAGCTGACACACTTGGATGTATAAGTCCCATTTCCAACAACTCCTTCAGTTGAATTTTCAACTCCTATAACTTAGGTGTTGACATCCAATAAGGCGTTCTTGTTATAGGTTCATTTCCAGGTTTCAAGTCGATTGTAAAATCCAACTCTCTTTAGGGAGGCAAGCTAGGTAACTCTTCTAGAAAAATGTCAGCAAACTCTTGTACTATCAGAAGGTTTTCTAATCCTTTCACCTCACGCTTGTTGTTTAACGTTAAGATTGCATATAACTTACATCCTTTGCGCATGACCTTTTGTAGCTGTAGGGAAGAAATGAATATCAAGGACACTTCCTGGTTTCTTCCCACAATCACTCTTCTCTACCCCACATCATCGATCAAAATTAACCATTTTGTCTTACAGTTGAGTATCACATCATGCGATTCCAACCAGTCCATACCGATCACTATGTCATAATATCCTAAGATCGTGACATATAGGTTGGCCTTTGTTACAAAATCTCCCAAGTTAATGCTACAGTCTGTAACCCTTCCTCCAACCTTCTGTTTGGCACCCGAAGTCATTTCAACATACCTAAACTTGTCCTGCTCGACTTCCTTTACCTTAATTCTTTTTAGCGCTGCACTAGAAACAAAGCTCTATGTAGCACCTAGATCTATCAAAATACTAAAAGTTTGGTCAACGATTATACTTGATGTCTGGATCACAGTGGACTAGTGCTCGACCTGACAATTATTCACCGCTACATGAATCCTATGGGTTTTTCCCAAATCTCCAATTGTAGTGTATCCTGTTAATCTGACTGCTTTGGCCTTCTCAACGTGACAATCTTGCTAGTAATGTGGCTCTCCACATGTCCAACATCCATTCTTCAGTCCAGTACTCCTGGTCCCTGAAGTAGAGGCTATTGGCCTACCAGCTTGAGATTCAGGTATATTCTGTTGAACATGCCTAAACTATTATTGTTACGGGTGACACTACTACTGATGCAGTGGTCCTCTATAGGGAGTCGTCTACTGAGGAGACGATCTTCATGGTGTCATGAAAGTGGACACTCTCGACATATCTCGATACCGTGATGTATGTCTGGTTGGTATCTGATGCTGCTACGCACCAGATGTCATCTGTCCAGTTGGTCTTGCAGGAGTCCTGCCCTGACCCCTGATGGTCAACTCCTCCTTAGCTATGAGGGCCTTCTGGACTGCATCGTGCAACGTCTGTGGCATTAGGATCCTCACCTTCACATGAATGTTGAATTTTAGGTTGAACACAAACTTGTTGACCTTTAGCTTCTCTGTGTTCAGGTGTGGAGGATACCGAAGTAGCTCCATAAATCTGGCCTCATACTCTGGCACTGTACGACCAACCTATCATAAGGCGTTGAACTCATTGAAATGATGCTCGATGAATTCCTGTGACAATACCTCTCTTGAAAGCGCTCCTCGAATAGTTCTCATGACACGTCTTCAACGACCATGTTTAGTTGAGGTAGGAGCATCTTCCACCATAGAAGAGTGCTCCCCTTCAGCTGAAAGACCTCCATGCAGAATTTGATGTTGGAGGTGTAGTCACAAAGTGTGAAGCACATCGCCATGTTCTCCAACCATGCCTTGGTGGTTGATCCGTTCGTGGCACCCATGAACTTAGGAAAATTCACCTTCTCGAGTTCTTTGTGAATTCTACCATTGCCAGCTGGAGTGTGCTATGAACCCTCATTGGGAACAAACGCCCTGATCTCATCTCTATCAATTTAGTTAATCAAGGCCTCTAACATCCTATGAAAGGGCCTCATCAAACCAACCACATACCCCATCGCAATCTGATCCTGCCCAATGAATTGTTCTTCTCCTTGTGGGTTAGACCTGTCTGGCGTGGATGCTACTGGAGGCATCACACCTCTTCTCCTAGCACCATGTCGTATACCTCCACGACGTCCTCTAACCATGATTACCTATATGGACAAATTTCAATTTTAGTTAATGATAAGTTATTAATCAAGTGATTAATACAGTGGAAGGCATAATGACCCAAGTCACAGGGTTGAACCCACTCTGATACCATATGTAACATCCCCTCTGATACGACAATGAATAACGATGTACAACATGTATATATATTAAGCATTAGGAAATTTTACGACGCGAATCAACACATCTCATAAAGGTAACATAAGGAACTACCCGCCCTGCCTATCATGCAAGGTTAGGACCTCCAACACACATAAACAATGCTCAAGTCCAGGATTCATCTGATTGATTTTAACCATTTAAAGTCTGAGGACTAGCAACTGTTCTGAGGAACAAGGAGGTATCTAATTTGCTTACCCATGATCCTATTCTGAAATTTGTTTCTAAACAACAACAATATCCATCATAATTTCTTTAAGCACACAGTATAGTTACTACGATTAAAAAATCCTTAAACAAAATTCAATATGATTAAACAATCCTTAAGCAAAATTCAATTATATTGAGTAAGAAAATATCTAAGTGCCAGTGTACTATGAATATGATCTTAGTAAAATCATGCATATAATTTAACGAAGAAGGATATAATAGTAATTCCAATTATAATGATTTCAAATTTTTACTGTACTTAATTAATTGTCAACACCATAAATAATAATTTAAATGCAACACTCAAGAAATCAATAAAAAAAATCATCATTCCACACAAAAATTATATTAATTTCATCACTCAACCCCATGGTTATTGATAAATCAAATAAACTAAATTATAATAAGCAAGTCTGAATCATACTATATTATAAGATACACATATACATGTTCAAATAACATCAACAATTTATAAATTAACCCACAGAACCATAATATTGTATAAGTAATTAATAAGGTTTTTCTAAAAATACCTTCCCAACCCTTATTATAATGAGTGTGTAAACATTCTATAATGACCACAACCTATACAACAATTGTATATAAGAATCCAATACCAACACTATTTTATGAAAATACTTACATAAAAATTTCTAATATAACCACTATTAATTAAACTATTCTAAGGATACCTTTTGGAAACATCTTTTACTACCACAATGTTTATAACCTATATAAGTCCTCCACTCTAATTACAACACAACTTGTCCATCAATTACCACATCATTCTATAAAGATACTTATAAAAAGGGATTCCCAATGATACCACAACATTTATAAAGTAAATAATAATGATGCCATAACATCTATAAGGTAAATAAATAAGTTATTCCTTTAATTCCAAAATTTAACCAACATTTATAATTGTAGTGAATGATTATATTCATAAAATTTTCAAGAGTGTCTCACACAATAAGAATTGGATTCGACTACATGAAGATTTGTCAAGTACATGGAAATAATATAACAAGAGGAGTGGACTTGACTCTTCAAGAATTTCTCTCTAAATATTTATTGTCACGACCTCGCCAGAGTATTACAAGGATCGACGTGGTCAAAGGATTATTTGAAGCTTGCAATTAATTGGGGAGAAAAGGAAAAGGGGTGTATAGTCACATAGACATTACGATAATAATTCAACATTGGGAAAATAATTAGAGGAAGATTTAAAAATTTTAGAGCCTCCATCTTATTTACTACATACATATAACAACGTTTATATGCATCATGAAGGTTTATTCAGATTTAATTTAGTCAAGATCATATTCCTTAGCAGTAACTACCATGAAATATACAAAAGTAAAGTTTCTATTAGTAGCCTATTGTGTCAAGAGATGATAGAATCAAAATACAACAATGCTTCCCATTTTATTACGATGTGATTAAGTATATATACAGGGAAAGTAAAACTTATTACGCATCAATGATCAACTTCATTACAAGCATTCGAACTTGCAAAATTTAGACTATATTACAATATGTAATCGTAGACACTTCATCGATATCTCCCAACCAATGTTAGGGGTACTCTTCTTCCTCCTTAGCCCTCCCGAGCCGCAAAGGGGTCACCCACACAAAACCAAAAAATACTCTAGCTCTAAACTTGCCTCTCAAGGTAGAGCCACCACTGTCTCTCAAGCTAGGTATCCCAACTCTCATAAATAAAACCAGTCAAAATAATTCAGTAGCATAACTTTACCGATAACTAGTGTGTTTCTTTTCCCTCTCGACCATTTGCTTTATAGAAGTTTCCTTAATGACACATCACCACTTGCACAATTAATTCACTTTTTAATTAAATAAATTAGAATTATTTCCCACTTACACTTGTCACCCTCTCCCTAAGTTGCACAAGTAATTCCACATTTTATTTTAATTAAAGTCAATTTCCCTTACCTTTCCTAAAAGTGCTCCTTAAATCACTCCTAGTTGTCTCTTTATCCTCCCATATTCCCATTTAATGAGTGACTCATTACTAAATTTGAGTTGAGTTAAAATATGAGTCTTTTTCTAGTTAGACTAGTGTTAACTAGACTCTAGATACCTTTCTATGCATACACATTCTTTCATGTTTATTTTTTTCTTATTTAAAAAACCCCCTTCTTAGATTTCTTGGACACATGTTTCTTAATCAAATCTTTAAATATATTCCACCATTTCTTAATTCCAAACTTGATTTACTTCATTCACTTTTTATTTAATTTATAATTTACTTTTATTCTTCTCCCTAAACTTAGATTTAGGCTTAATTTTTGAATAGGATTAGATTTTCATTTGGGGATTTATAAGTAATAAATTACTCGTTAATTATTCATATCTGACAAGGTATAAATATTTTCAAGGTTTACAATTATTCTTTCAAGGTTTTCTAGGCCACCTAGATTCATTGACTCAAGTTTTATTTACGCGACGTGCCCTTCAAGACGCACTCTATGCTCCAAAGGTGCCACTCGCCTTTGACTGGTTTTGGTAGTTGTCCAATCATTGGATTCAACACTCCATTTAGGTGACCTAGTGAGAGACTAAGGGATTCTAAGGAATAAGGACCCCGTCTTATTTCACGCCCCTTAGAAATCTTCGTGAGCGACTATTTCAGTCTTCCCTCACGACATCGTGGACCTCTTGAACTAGGTAATCGTTAACCTACGATTTGAGCCATGGACAGAGTTATAGTAGGTTGTGATAGGGACACTCCCACACCTCTCCCTCAATATATGGTCTATGTGCATGGTCCCTTTATTCCTTATGTGAGTCAGATTAGCAAGCATTCATCAACCTACATCCATCAACGAAAGATTGTCAATGATCCATAAATACAATCATACTATAATTGATCATATGTCACATATGCATAAATGAAATACTCAAACCAATACAATCCACTCCTTGACTCAATCCAGAGTCCAAGGAGGTTCATTGATTCCACTGACACCCACAATCTGTCAAGTGTCCAACACACTCATGGAAAAATCGTTAATAACATCTATCAATACATATATATATCAAATAACATTAAGTCACAACCGTCAACCTCATCATAAAAATACATAAGCGAAACAATAACCATGTACTATAACCGTATCACTTGCACACAAGTGTCCTCAAAGAATAAGTCGATACAGGTGCTCGCAAGAGTGGGAAGTTAGACATCTTGAGTGGGAGATCGAAGGACTAGATTCACCTGGGTTTTGGTAGAAATTTATAAGTGTTGAAGTTCTCCAAACAAACTTGGTCGATGGTTGATGGTCAGATTAGTGAGTCTGACCAAGAGTTGGTTCGGGCAAAATTAATCTCCGATCATCGATAACTGATAATCGGGGATCGACATATTTTCACAAAGGAGTTCATGCACAAAAGGAAATCTTTTATCATCGATGGTCAATGCTCAAGCATTGGTAGATTTAATGCGGTGTTCAAACTCTTCCAAGAGAAATTGTTGATGATCAATGAAACAAAGATGAAGGTATGTCTCATGCCACATCACCATCCATGTGTCATGCCACATCAACGTAGTTGATGCCTTAAGATGATGTTTCACACCACATCATCATCTATGTGTCATGCCACATCAGCATAGTGGACGTGTCATACAAGGGATGGATGATCACTGATGGTCAAGGTTTAACTGATTTTGAAAGAAAGTGATTATCAAGGAAATTTTTTGATCGTGAGATTTGTGGGAAATCTTGGTTTTCCAAAATAAATGATCGTTGGTCGACAGTCAATGGTCGAGCGTCAGGGAGATTGGTGAGCAAGTTGGTTTATAAAAGAAATATATGATCATCGATTACTGATGTAGTTTCAGAAATCAACGGTCCATATTGTTTTAAGTTGTTGATTGACGATGGAAATTGATCCACAAGGTTTGGAAAGGATTAGAAAATCAACGGCTCAAATTTCACCCGAATTGAGATTGATGGCTCAGATTAAAAAGATTGTTACAATAGTAATACAATTAGTTTTATATAGAATTTTATGAATTTTGCATATTTTTGAAGGTCACAAACTTGCAGGGTAATTTTGAGACCCTAAATGGTGTTTTTAGGAACTCGAAACCCACGAGAACATAATGTAGCAAGGTATGTAGAATGTGGTGAGTACTTGCACAAGAGATCTAGCTAGTATAAGAATGAACAAAGATTACAAAATAAAGAAGAAGACATAAAAATTGGAGAGAAAAGAATGAGAAAATGTATTAACCATATTCCACACACAAAGAGTGAATAATTTACAATAGATATACGCTACATGAGTAACTAATGCACCATAGTAGTGATATAGAGAGATCTAGACACTCACTAACAGAAATTGAAGTAATCTCCTACCTAGTCCTAGTTAACTGATCCATCCAATCATCAGTTAACTAAGTCACATGTGTGGAAGTGAGAGAAACACATGCAACCGCTGGTGATAAAACCCAGGTTTCCATGCATGAGTGGTTTCCACTAGTCTAACTGAGTGTAATTGACTCTGAACTGAAGAGGAATACCCTATTTTGTAGGGGAATATTCTCTACAGAGAATATTCTCATCTAAGGAAACATTACCAACATTGGACTTTCAAACATAGGAAAATAATTCTAGGTGAGTGTGTAATATCTCCAACGACCCCCTTGAACACTACTAGGGTGTACATGATGAATGGCTCTCGACAACCAAGGCCATGTTAAGTACCCATTGTAGAATGCATCTAAAAATGAAACACAAAAAATATAGGATATAGGGAAAACATCACGGGAAAAACACCCCCTCAAAGTACAATGTATAAGAAAAAACAAAAAAATGAGAAGGAACAAAAAGTAGTTGCTAAGCAACTGTGTCCTTTACTCTAGGAAGACCTCACAACTGTGCAAATTTGTGCTCGTTGAATATATAAATGTTTTCATGGATCTGATGAAGTAGATTCACCAATGATATGTCCACATATATCTACTTTCTCTTTTTGTAATGAAGAATATCCAAATGAAGTTTGGATGAAACTTTGAAAATCGTGCAACCATTTCTGAAAAAAATGTTGAAATTTTGTTGATTTTAAAATGCTCATAACTTCACTTCCCGGACTTTGTTTTGGATGATGTTTTTTTTGAACTTGGATTATTTTACGAGAGGAATTAAAATATCCAATATTTGTATGCAAATTAATCTTATAAAATGTCATAATTGAATATGATGTGCACAACCCCCTTTTTGGCTCTTGAGATGCATGCATGATATCTTCTGCATGAAATTCAGGAAACAAACATGAAATGGAGTATACATCATTTGTAATTTAATGGATTTTTTTTTTTTAAGATACTTGTGTAAAAGACTCTTTAGAATAAGAGGCTTGATCTTATGGCTTCTCTTTTGGCTCTATCTTTTCAATCTTTTGTGTGTAATATTCTTTATTCCTAAATATAACCTCCAATTTGGTCCATAATTAATTTGGATTTGAGTGTTTTGATGCATCATATACTTGATGGAAAATTTTAGGAGAAACAGACATGCATATACATCCTATGTTCATATCTTTTCTATTGAGAAAGTCATTTTTCTCATCATTGGAATCAGACTCTACTTCCATTGCCATGGTTATTTGGTATAAGAATCTACTTCTGAGAAGAAATAGAATCTTTGGCTTCCACACCAAGTAGTTATGATGCGTGAAAAGTATTGTCGACGAGCAAAACACAGATTCCATCTTTCCTATTTCTGTTTTCCATCTTCGATACCTGCAAAAGAGTGCTGGTGGTGATCCTTGCTAGTAAATTGTGGGTTTGATACCATGTAGAATGTGGTGAGTACCTACACAATATATCTAGCTAGCAAAAGAATGAACATACCTTGAAAAATAGAGAATATGAGAGAAAAATTGGAGATAAAAGAATGAGAAAATGTATTAACCGTATTCCACACAAAAAGAGTGAATAATTTACTATAGATA
The DNA here is from genome assembly GCA_032191745.1 of Picea mariana. Classification (NCBI taxonomy): domain Eukaryota; kingdom Viridiplantae; phylum Streptophyta; class Pinopsida; order Pinales; family Pinaceae; genus Picea; species Picea mariana. The sequence goes on along the minus strand of JASDQU010585730.1, from coordinate 69,298 downwards.
TAGGCTACATGAGTAACTAATGTGTCATACTAGTGATCTAGGGAGATCTAGACACTCATTAACAAAAACTGAAGTAATATGCTACCTAGTCCTAGTTAAGTGATCCATGAAATCATTAGTTAACTAAGTCACACGTGTGGAAGTGAGAGAAACACATGCAAATGATGGTGATAAAAATGAGGCTTATGTTTATGAGTGAATTCCACTAGTATAAATGAGTGTAACTGACTATGAATTGAAGATGAACGCCCTATTTTGTAGGGGCATATTCTCTAGAGAGAACATTCTCATCTAAGTAAGCATTATCAACATTAGACTATCAAACTTAGGAAAATAATTCTAGGTGAGTGTATAATATATCTAGAAAGGTACATTATGTCTCTACAACTTAAATAAAAGGAATCAGAAAGACCCATCCAATGAGCTATTCCATGTGTAAAACAAAGCTTGTATGAGAAAGTTACAATTAAAACAATAAGGGTAAAATTTCGGCACCTGATTACTTTCGGAGGGCATCACTACCTACTCAGAAGTTTGTTTGGGGCACAAGAGAAGTATATGGAAATATAGTGAACCATAGAAGAAAACCACAGAGCCATATTTAATATCTTGGTATGAAAAAATGTGTAGGATGGTAAAGAAGACATCTGTAGCATACATGGATAAATTGGGAAAAACAATCAAAACTTCTTCGGACCATAACTTTAAGCTCAGAGCTCAGATTTGAGAAAATGAATATTCGTTGGAAATTTATTGAGGAGAAGAAGACATATTTACACCTAATTGTTTATTTGGGTATTGAAATCTTATCAGAAAGTAATAAGATATTTATGTAGTAGTAAGTGAGTGGAAATTACAACTTGTAAATGTTGTAACTTTTCACTCAGAACTCACAATGAGGCATGAGTACAACCATTGGAGAGATGTTTCAGAGTGGAATGCACCTAAGGAATTATATTACGAATTGGTGAATTGTTTTTTCCTAAATTGATATGAATAATAACTTTTATTCTAATTGATTAAATGCTTTATGTTATGCATTTTCTAATAGTAATTATTACATGCACATTTCTTGTTGAATTAGAACTACATGAAAACAACTTTCGTTATTATATGAGGAATGGAGTTATGGAAGTTGCTCAAGGATATTAAAACCATGAGGAAGAAATGAAAGGTATACATGTTAGCATGGGTAATATTGAGACAGATTCAAATGAAAGAAGGGACACGTAGGAGCCCATAACTATGAGAAGATTGCATAGAGAAGTGTAGAGTTGTAGAGAAGATAATGAAAGGATTAGGAAGGATTAGAAAGAGACACTTTAAAGTTTGAGTATGTTTTACAAGCATTTTAACAATGACTCTGGAACCAAGCAAGCAACTAGTTGTAGATAAGTGATATCATCTAGATCCCATAGAAAAATGGATGATCATGGAAATTATAGGAAGTCAAGATGCAGGAGCAGGTGCCATAATTCTCCAAGGAAATCCACTAGAAGAGCTCATGCAAGTTCAAGGCTAGGGAGAAACCCAAGTGTGTCTCTAGTTAGGAGCTAGAGAAGAAGGCCTGCGGTGGACATATTGAAAGGTGATATCAAGAAAATTAATCCACCAAATTTTAGTGGTGAGCATAGGAAAGGAGAAGAAGTAGAGGTCCGACTATTGGAAATGAAGAAATATTTCCAGCTACATGATTACCCCTCAAGGGTAGAAGAAATAATTACAACCTACCACCTGCAAGGAAATGAATCCATGTGGTGGGATCAACTGAAGTAAGCCAAACACCATGATGAGAAGATAATTTCATGGAGGTAGTTCAAAGGATATTTCCAAGAGAAATATGTATCCAAGCATTACTATAAAATGAAGATGAAATATTTTTTTGAACTCAAATTGGGAAGCATGAAAATGGATGAATATGAAAAGAGATTTTCTGAATTGTCGAAGTATTTTGACTTCATAAAGGATGCTTAGAAAATTTCTAGAAAGAACTGTGTGCCAGGTTTCGAAACATTCGACGTTTAAAGTGGACACTCCACCCATCATCGAGGACATTCAAATCTATTAAGGTGGAAAAGAGTATGATGAGGTTTGTATTTATAGGTTAAGCGAAGAAGGTGACCATTGAGGGAAGGAGAGATAAATGTAAAGAGTCATTGAGAATAAAAGTATATAAAATTAGAAAAAATAGTGTTGATGTGTAAGAAAAATAATGATAAAGAATTAAAATAGACGTAGGGTGATAATAATATGGAAAAAAAGGTTAGACTTTTTTATACTTTTTTCCTTATTATTATCACCCTACATCTATTTTAATTCTTTATTATTATTGATCTTACACATCAACACTATTTTTTCTAATTTTATCTACTTTTATTCTCAATGACTCTTTACATTTATCTCTCCTTCCCTCAATGGTCATCTTCCTCTCTTAAACTATAAAGACAAACCTCAACATACTCTTTTCCAAATTAAGATATTTTTATGTCCCTGATGAAGGGTGGAGTGTCCACTCAAAACGTTAGACATTTTGAAACCCGACACACAGTTTTTTTCAGAAATGTTCTAAGCATTATGATTAACTATGAAAACATACATTCCAAGATTCATAAATGATGAAGATGTAAAAATAAAAAGGTTTCTAAGTGGGTTACCATATTTCTATAGTGATAAGAGTCAATATGATAACCCCAAGACCTTGGAGGAACCCATAAGGAGAGAAAACCATCTTTATGAGCAAAGCAAAGGAAGGTCAGGTTTCCAAAAATATTGGAATGACAAGATCAAAGGGAAAAATGATCAAAGGTAGAAAGGTTTTAATACACCCTCTTTCAAGAAAAAATTCTAAGTAAATCAACAAGTTCAAACAACCCAAAAGGAACACAAGACTACAGATTCATTTGGGAAAAGACCAAGGCAACAACCTGTTCAATGTTGAGGATGTGAGGGAAATCACTTATATAGGGACTTCCCTCACAAAGGATAAAGAATGAGGATTGTCCACAACATTTAGGAGGTTTAAATAGTGGAAGGAATGGGAGGAAACATGCCAAGGATTTACATATCGTTGGACAACAAGCAAGAAAAATATCAATTCCCCATGATTGAAGTGGAAGGCGAGATTGATAACCAACCCATAGCAATTTTAATTGATTATGGAGCTAGCCATAGTTACATAAACTCTAAAATTGTTGATAGATTTCACTTGTAAAGGAGTAAGAACAAAAAATCTTGGTTACTTCAATTAGCCACAGGGACTAAGAGGAATATCATTGATCTAGTTAAATATTGTCTAATAGACATGAATGAACTCAACACAAAGGTATATGTGAACATAATACAATTGGTTTCATATGATTCTCTAATTGGAATGGATTGGTTGGAAAAAAAACATGCTATCCTATACTGTTACAACAACAGAATCACATTTATTGATGAATAAGGGAAACAAGGAAAGGTTCAAGGCATTCCAAGAGCTATAGTTGTTAGAGAAATTTCAACTATGTATTTGACAAAGAGTTTCAGGAAGGGATGTTAGATTCTTGTATCCTATATGGAAGAGGAAACCAAAGATAAAGTGTCAAGTATTGAAGACCATCTAGTCTCGAGGGTTTTTGAAGTTTTTTTCAGGAAATCCCCGGATTTCCACCAAATAAAGACATTGATTTCTCTATTGATTTGGTGCCAAGAGATACCCTAGTGTCTAAGACACCATACATAATGGGCACACCAAATTTGAAGTAGTTTTATATGAAACTTAAATAATTTTTAAAGAAGGGGTATATGTGCCCAAGTGTGTTGCCTTGGGGTGCTTCAATTATTTTTGTGAAGAAGAAATATGGAACCTTAAGGATGTGCATTGATTTCAAGCAACTAAATAAGGTCACCACAAAGAAAAAATATCGTTTTCCAGGGATTGATGCTTTATTTGATCAGTTGAAAGATGCAAGAATATTTCCCAAGATTGACTTGAGATCATGTTATCACAAGCGAGGATAAAGGAAGAAGACATAAGCAAGAGAGAAGTCATGACAAGATATGGGAATTATGAATTTATGGTAGTGCCATTTGGACTATCAAATGCCCTAGCTATTTTTATGTGCTTGATGAATGAAGTGTTCAGGGAATACGTGGACAAGTTTGCAATTTTGTTCCTAGATGACATACTCATCTATTCTAAGTTAGAAGAGAAAAATGAAAAACACTTAAGAATGGTTTTGCAAGTTTTAAGAGAGCATAAATTGTATTCTAAGCCAAGTATGTGCATATTTTATCAAAAGAATATTTACTACTTGGGGAATATTATTTCAACAGAAGGGATAACAATGGATCCTGAGAAGATAGAGGACATCAGAGGATGGAAAATGGAAAGAAATTAATTCATGGGTCTTGCTGGTTATTATTGAAGATTCATAAAAGGATTCTCAAGGATTGCAAGCCCAATCACTTCTTTGCAAAAGAAGGGATTGAAATTCAAATAAAATCCCAAGTGTGAAGAGATATTTCAATAGCTAAAAGACATTTCGACAAGTGTGCCAATATTGAGGATTGCAAATACAAATGAAGATTTTGTGGTGTGCAATGATGTATGCAAGAAAGGGCTTGGTGGAGTCCTCACACAAAAATATCATGTGCTATGCTATGAGTCTAGAAAATTAAAATATCATGAGAGGAATTATGCTACCCATGATCTAGATTCAACAACAATTGTACATGCATTAAAAATATGGAGACATTACCTCATGGGGAGGAAACTTGAGCTAAGGAAAAACCATCATGGTCTGAAACATTGTTTTGGACAACCAACATTAAATTCTAGGAAAACTAAATGTATGGTTGAAATTTCTTAGTGAGTACGACTTTGAAATTAAACACATCAAAGGAAAAATTAATCAAGTGGTTGATGCACTCAGAAGGAGAGCTCATGAGATACATGTTGCATCCATTAGCATGGAAATGAATGATAAGAAAGATGAAATTATTGAAGCTGCAAAATCAGATCAACAATATTTAAAAATAAAAGAAACATTACAATAAGGAAATTTTTAGCAGGAATTTAATTATCATGAGTTGAAGGGAAATGGAACTCTCATGTACAAAGACAAAGTATATGTGTCAAGTTTCAATGAGTTGAAAAATGCATTACTGAGGGAAATTCATAATGTGCCATATGTCGAGCACTCGAGATATCATAAGACAATAGCAGAAGTAAGAAGCCAATACTTTTGTCCAGGAATGAAGAAAGAAGTGGCTAATTATATACCCAAATGTCTAGAGTGCTAGAAGGTGAAAACATAACATAGACATACAACAAGGTCACTACATCCATTTCTCATTCCCAAATAGAAGTGGGAATTTGTTAAAATGGATTTTATTACCAAGCTTCCTAGAATAGTGAAGCAACACGATTCCATCATGGTGGTGGTTGATAAATTAACTAAGGTAGCACATTTTATTCTAGTAAAGACTATAAAAAAGGAAGAAAATATTGCATAAATATATATGAAATAAGTTGCCAAGATACATGGGGTGACTAAGGAAATGGTTTCAGACAAAGATCCAAATTTTACTTCCAATTTCTGGAAGGGTTTATTCAAAGGATTTTGGACAAATCTAAATCTCAGTACAACATATCACCTAGAATTAGGTGGGAAAATAGAGAAAACTAACAAAATAATTAAGGAAATTCTTAAAATGTATGTGATGGAGCAACCATGAAAATGGGAATATTATATTCATTCGGTGGAATTTGCTTACAATATTGGGTATCAGGCCTCATTAAAAATGATTCCATTTGAAGCATTATATGGCAAAAGGTGTAACACTCCAGTGAGTTGGGATAATCTAGGAGACATGGTGATTATTGGGTGAGATATTTTGAAGGAAATGGAAGAGCAGATGACAAATATCAAGTAGAATTTAAAAAATTCCCAAGACATGCAAAAAAGTTATGCAAATAAGATTAAAGTTTTTAGATATTTCAAAGTGGGTGAACATGTGTTTTTAAAAGTGAAGGTGAAAATAAGTTCTCTATGATTAGGAAGTTGCCTAAAGTTGGCAGCAAAATATTATGGAAATTTTGAAATATTAGAAAATATAGGGCCAATTTCATACATGCTTGTTACGAGGAAAATCTCTCTATGGCTAGGGGTAAACCACTACGGACAAAAAACACTGCAGAAATCAACTCTAATATCAAGTATTCTATCAAGAAATGATAAAAGGCCTACCTCATCCAAATGTTCGATGAATTCCACTGTTGATCACATGACCCAAAGTGATATACCTGCGACTAGTCCTCAACAAACAAGAAATGCAAGAATATGGTGATAATATATAATGTTAGCACATTCAATAGCATAATCCATCAATATTTATAACAAATATGCCCATGGAATAACAATTCAAATATTCATAAGATATTAATTGGACGAGAAAATAGTATTTCTACTAAGATGTAATCAACAAAAGTTTATGAGTTACAATCTTCCGTGTCGACATGGTTCAAAACCGAGAAACTAAGTTCCTTCYAGCTGGGCCTCCACCACCTCAATCCTCCACCAAAGGAAAGCTCATATAAGAGATACAATGAGGTTCTCAATCAATAAGGGAAGAGCTTGGGGGATGAAMAATGTGTTTAGACTTAAAGGACAAAGGGATGTAGACTCAATGTGAAGTGAATAATTTCTCTAGAGTAACTTTGCTCTCAAAGTTGAATTATTCTCCTCTTTTCCATAGATCAGATTTGGCCCATTTGTAGCCTTCAAGTGGAGTTCAAGAGTCGATTCAAAATGTTTCCAGTATATGGAAGGCCAAGGATCATAGATATCATGACGTGACATGGAAACCCGACACCATTTTTTTTATTTTGGGCACAAATCCCGATGTACATGGGTTGTAGTGGTGCAACTTGTGTATATGCATGCTGTAATATAGGCAGGGCACACATATGTGGAAAACTCATGTTTTTAGCTCTGGGATTTGCAAAAAGGGACTTCAAGTCTGCATAGGGAAATGAAAAAAGTCCCTATGTGCAAGTTTGCCTAGGGTAAGGAAAATATTGTTATAACAATGCTAGCATTTCGTGCATCCATGAGAGTGAATAATGTATTTCATGTGTCATTATTAAAGAAATATGTTGTTATAGAAAGATTTTCCTCACCCCATGCAACTTGCTTAGAAGACCTTTTCTATTTCCCTATGCAGACTTGAAGTCCTCTTTTTTGCAATTCCCAGATCTAAAAAACATATTTTTCAACATATATGCACCTTAACAACTATACATCATGCATATACACAGGATGCACCATTACAACTCACATACATTGGGTTTTGTGCCCCAACTTAAAAAATGGTGTATGGTTTCCATGTCATGTCATGATATCCATGATCCTTGACCTTCCATATACTAGAAACGTTCCGAATAGGCCCTTCAGTTCCATTTGAAGGTTATAAATAGGTCATATCCAAGCTGTGGAGGAGAGGAGAAGAATTCAACTTTGAGAGAAAAGTTACTCTGGAGAAATTATTCACTTCATATTGAGTATGCATCCCTTTGTCCTTTTAAGTATGAACAGATTGTTCAACCCCTAAGATCTTCCCTATTTGATGGATAATATTATTGTCTCTCTTATATGATCTTTCCTTTGGTGGAGGATTGAAGTGGTGGAGGCCTAGTTGGAAGGGACTTAGTTTCTCGGTTCTGAGCGTGTCGACACATAATTTTTTCATTCATACACTTATGTTGATTACATTTTAATAGAAATACTCTCTTCTCGTCCAATTAAGGTCTTACAAATATATGAATTGTTATTCCATGGGCATATTTGTTATGAATATTGATGGATTGTGCTATTATATGTGCTAACTTGATATATTATCACCATATGCTTATGTATCTTGGTTGTTGAGGACAAGTTGCAGGTATATAGCTTTGAGCCAAGTGCTCAACGATGGACTTCATCGAACATATGGATGAGGTAGGCTCTTTATTTTGCCTTGTTAGCATGTTTATTTATATAGCATACTTGAGATTATAGTTGATGTATGCATTCATTTATGTCTGTTGTGGTTTACCCCATGCCATAGTGTGATTTTTCTCGTAACATATCTTCCTGAACCTAATCACATAATTGATTAGATTGTGATCCAAGTGAAGGATGAAGGAGATTTCCGGGTGGAACCAATACGCATCCTCAAACGAAAAGTCAAAGTGATAAGGAACAAGGACACATGGATGGTAAAGGTTCAATGGACCTATTATGGTCCTAAATATGTTACATGGGATCATGAAGAAAACATGCAGGAGGTATATCCATAATTGTTTTTCAATTTTGAAAAAAATAGAATGCAAGACTCCATTTTGAGCAACTAGAGTTTTGGAACCACATCTCATATTCCTAACCAACTATGCTAGGGGACGTGGTGAAATAATGATAGAATCCTTGAGTTAGCCTTGATAAAAAAATGGTACATTCCTTTGTTTATCCTTGATAAACGAATGATGCATTCCTTGGGTCATCGGATTGAGAGGAACAATAGATTTTGGTTGGAATTGTTGTTGGAGTTGTAATTTTGCATAATTTTACTTCTTAAAGAATTGTGATGTAAATATGTGTGCGTGTGTATGTGACACACACACACACACACACACACATGCATGTATATATGTATATATCGACATAGTGTGCACCGAGAATGATGCAAAATTGTAGGGGAGGGGGAATGTAACATCCCCACTATAATCCCCATTTTAATCAATGCTTAATGTATATATAATATGTGACTATGAGCAAGCGATGTATATGTGAATTATATTTCTAAATTTTAATTAATAAAATGTGACGCTAGCTATTAAGGGGTACATGGATAGATATGGGGGCTAAATTAATCCACAAGAGAGGGGAGGGTCTAAGAGAATGTCAAAGATGGGTCCAACAGAGGAAATACCCATGTCTATTAATTCCACCCACATTCCATAATTTTATTATCATTATGTATTAAACTCTATTTCTGATTGAGTGTCCTTGAATCCAATCATTGAGTGCATGTAAGAGGGTGGGTGTGAGAAGTCACATCCCATAGTTATTGGGATCATGGGGGATGAGTACAATCAAATTGGTGAAGTGTGTGAGTCAAGAAAACGAGCCAAAGGAGAGAAATTCATGTGGACGGGGACAACAATTTTACACATTTAGTTTTTTTGGCATGAACAATAAGGAGAGAGAAAGAACGAGAAATTGAACTTGAAGAATCCATGGAAGGAGAATTTTGGAGCATGCCAGAGCATTTCTAGAGTGTATTTGGAGTTGAAGACTGAAGAGACAGGTTGGAAGGCCTAGAGTAAACTCATGTGTGAGTTGCATTGTAAGAACAAGTGTTTGTTGTTGTTTGCTGGTAGTTTTCCTGGTAGTGAGTTCCCTTGAGTTCCCAGGAGAGAGATTCCTAGTTACATGTGCTAGGGAGACCCTGCTAAATGAATGGGACACCTGAGGGAATGAGATTAGTGAAAGGGTACATTCATTGGGTTGGGTACATCAAGAAGAAGAGAGTTGGTGGAAAATTTGGATAGCTATAGGAGAATGCAAGTGGGTTGTGGGATTTCTAAGCTATGAGTGGACAATGAGAGGCCACCCTCTTTTGTGGATAGCTAGCTACAACTTGGGGATGCATTTTTATCGAGATTTGGAACATCAAGTCTATGGTTGGGAGGAAATTTCATCCCAAGCATCTAGTTTCAAAAATGTTTATAAAATATAAGTGTTTTATCTTGCTTTTGTTTGTATTATGAGATTATTTACTATGCACTAACTTTGTAATTGAGAATGATTTATATGCTACTGTAATACGCTATTTACTGCATTCATGTGTGTTTTTATCATTTTGTAGATGAATTTGATTTATGGTAATAGAAAAAAGTTAAATCTATATGTAATCCATAACTGGTAAGCTACAAAAATTAATTATATAGTAGGAATTTTAATTTTTGTGAATTTTTTTCACGTAATGGACCTCAGTTGGGCCGAGGGACGTTACATATATTATACCTACCTCATGCACTTGCTAGAAATATTGATATCCCATTTCACTTAGCACTATAGTGATTCACACACACATAAAGTGTAGGGTGCTCACACAAACAAAAAAATGAAAAAAATCCATGTCCTTAATCATTTCAACATCCACAACCAAGAATGGAAACCGATTAAATAAAAACATATAGACCTTAAGATGCTAGAAACTATGGTGTTCTTTATTATCAAAATAGAAGATTTAAAGAATAAATAACATACTATAGAAAGATTTAGAGAAAAATGACAAATTATAATTGTAATAGGCAATTGTAGGAGAACCAAAATACCGCAATTAGTAATAAATTTATTGGTGAAATCAATGTTCACTTTCTTCTTTGAGGGGGAAACCTCCAACTGTACAATATTATTCACAAGACATCTCATTACCTTGCTTCTACTTCTTTATATAATTTTTTTCTAACCTCCTAGGAACTTTCTTGTGAAGGAACTTTCTTRTAGGAAAAACCTTCTAGTACAATTTATTATAATTAATGCTTTCACACTATATCTACTACATGGGATTTTTAATATATATGGCCTCAATACATACATAGAAACATATATATCTACTTAAGGGGGTTATGGTAGGACCCTAACATTAACATATATTAAGTATATACTCACAARAAACACAATAAGATATTAAAATAAAAATAACATATCTTAAGTATATACTCACGAGAATTAGAACCTAAGGCATGCCCATCTAGTGCAATATGGATATTATGCCCACCTCACCCACTGTCTATAACTCTTTAACTCCTAATTCACTTAGAACTATAAGGATTGACACACACATAAAGTGCAGAGTGCTCACACAAGAGACACAATGAAAAAAATACAGGTCCTTAAACATTTCAATGTGAACAACAAGAATGGAAGTTGATTAAAGAACAAAATATAACCCACAATCTGTTGGAAACAATGAAAGAACATGTTTGCAATCATAAATTTAGGAGGATAAAAATAAAATAAGACTTCTCTTATTAATATAAAAATGAAATTTACATTCATGTGGCATCCATGGACCTTTTTACTATTAAAAAGGAATATCCACCAAGGGAAAGCCCTTTTCTCATACAACACATAATGTTTGTTGGTCTTAGTCTCAACCTATCCTTACAACCATTAGATTCCTGAAGATATATTTTTTAAACTTTAAATCCATTCAAATGAAATTATTCTTTATTACCTTATGATTTGGTATATTTATCTTTCTTGTCCTTCATATGAGAAAAGAACTACATGTCCCTCTTCCTTCTCCTTCAACTTCCTATTCTTGCAATAAAAACACCTAAAGGTAATTTAAGGGGATCAAGAATTCCTAGATATAATTATTCTCATTCTAGCACTTCCTCTTATATACCTGTCTTCAACTTCACCCTTGTGGTCAAATCACAAGGGATATTAAGGGGATCAATAGATTCCAAGAGGCTCACCTTCTTTGCTAATGCCTCTTCTTCCTATTTTCTTGGGTGAAATTTCAATCACCCCCCTTACATGTACCCTCCTATAAGTTCACTTTCCATCTCCTCTTCCTCCTCTAAGATGAAATAAATCTTGTGTAATGCTAATTCTTATTGGATATTCTCTACTACAAATTCCTCTTCTTTGGGCATGCAATTGATGATCTTGTCATCATCCTCTTCTTTTATCTCCATATCTATATGATGGAGAACCTCTTTGCTTCAACTAATTTCAAATACAATGGGATACCATTATATTTATTTTTCTTCTCGTCATGGGTACTCTTTGTTGCAAAACTCATCTCCACTTATTATTTTCCTCTATCTCCACTAGTTCAATGATAATAGTTTTTCAAATCTAGGTGAGAGTTATTGGATCTCTTCAATAGACACTTTCCCCACAAATATTCACTTTCATAATACAATTCATTTCACTTTCTTTTTTGTTGGGCCTTCTATAAGGAACCAAATGTGAAAGCATCCCTTGCACCTCTCTATGGTCTTCATGATCACTTTTACTAGGTCTTCTCCTTCCTGCATTGACTCGTTCATTTTCTCTTGGTATTATACTGCAACTAACCACATAGTGTGCTTCAAAAAAATACAACTCTCCTCTTGCAGGTTCTTCTTCACATGAAAACTTATGTGCAAAATATTTCCCAATAGTTCCTTCCTATAATTTTGTTCTAATCACCAACAATGGCTCTTCCTAACAACCCTCTTTTTTTGAGCTATTTATCCATTTTGGGAAGCTCTACCCAACCCTTGTATTTATCAAAGCCACCCTTCACAACTTTTATATTTCAAGTCTACACCTCAACCTCTTAGACCACAATGGGTTCTTATTTTCTTATAAAATACAAGGATCACATGGAATTTTACAAACCATAGAAGCAACAAACTCCTCATTTTCCTTTCTCCTACAAATGAATCCCTTTTATTCACTAGTAGATTCATAATTCATTGTTTGGACCCTTAAAATTCATCAACAACCTCTATCCAACCTCAGTGTTGGAGTTGTCCTTCCTTTTGTTTATGACTCTACCTAACAAATTTGATTAGAATTGTTTCTCTCACAACATCTATCTAGTCCTTTCTCTTTGATGAAGTTGTAATTGAATGAGAACCATTCATTCCTTAATACTAAATGTTGTAGGATGGATATTGTACCTAACTTAGTTGTCTAATGGAACTTTTCCACTCCTAATGAGTGTTGAAATTACTAAGACAAATGAGAGGGGGGGGGGGTGAATTAGTTGTTACTGTGGTTAAACAATTTATGAATATTCAAATAATTTTTAATCTCTTTCAAGTGACCATCAATATTATACAAGATATGAACAACATAAATAATGAACATCAATCACACATAAGATATACACATAGACATATTTTCACGAGGAAACCCATAAAGGGAGAAAACTTCTTCTTCTTCGAAAGATAGTCAGTCTTTTAAATTATGTACATCATCTATCTTTGAGCACCAACTCAATGTGAGGATACTACCTCTATTTTACAAGCTCCAACTTGTTGAGAGCACCAACTCTCTGGTTTCTCTAGCACCCACTAGAAGGAAGCATCAACTCCCTAAATGTTCCAGCACCAACTGGACTTATACAAGCACCAACTTGCATATAGAAAACTCTGTGTTTTCCCGAGCACCACCATGCCACCCTATTTTTCTAGCCACAACTAGATGGAAGATAAAACTTCCAATATTCAAGCACCAACTTGAATATCAGAGGACCACAGTCCTCCCTAGCACCACCCTACCTCCCTGATCATAAATAAATGATTGAATAACCAACAATACAGGTGTTTCAATTCTTACCACTACTTCTCTGTTATGCAATTCTTCTCTTCTTTTATCTGTTCTACAATTCTTCTCTACTTCTATCTGTTTTGCAGTTTTGCTCCGCTTCAAACTATTTTGCAATTCTTCTTTGCTTCAAACTGCTATGCAATTCTTCTCTTGCTTCTGTTTGTTCAACATCTCTTAGTTTTATCTCACACTATGCATACTGTAATTTTAGCTTTCTTACAGTTCAACTCATTTTTCCAGTTCGAACAACCAAATTTTTAAAGTTCATGGCATATCTTTCTTATATGTGCCTACAATCTTCTGTTACACCTCGAATCTCCTAGGGATAAAACGCCTCAGCAACTGAATCACCAACCGTCGAAGAATCATGATTCAGTTCTGCTAAAAGAATCATAACTGATCGATTAACTGTGAGGTGAAATAGTAACCCTTCAATCAAGTTTCCAATTAACCATCACTGTAGGATTAAATCCATAGGATTTCACGTTTATCTCATATGCCCACTAGCTGTGACCGAGAACTAAACAGAATTTGAATTTTGTGATTTCGCATTTCGACATTCCTGTGATGAAGGGTCTCGACACTCCAAGTCGTGATCGTCGAAACTTCGAAATGGAGCTTAGCACCGCTAGCTTATTCCCCTCATGTGACCACCGACGATGACTAGGTGCTTATCCACAAAGCGCTTCACAATTCTCAACTTCGGGACTCCTGTGATGAAGGGTCTCGACTCTCCATGTTGCGATTGACGAAATAGAGCTTGGCTGCACTAGCTCCTCCCTCCAACTCTCGGCAATGTGACCATGCGCTATGACCACTCGCCAATCAAACAAGCGCTTCATGATTTCACACTTTTGTCATGAGTCTCATTGACTCCTCCAACTCTCAGTATCCGAAACTCCAAAATGGAGCCAGATCAACGGTCCACGCTCTCCCTTTGATCAACAACTCAGATTAAATCGTGGTTTTGAATTTCACAATTTTAAAGGATAAAGCACCTCCTTCCTTTGACTTTCCAGTCAGCGAAATGCTGACCTCTTGCCACGTGTACTCTGCATCCAACAGTCCATGACATACCCCGATCCAATGGTTCAGATCAATCCTAAATCCGACGACCCAGATCATTTCGGGATATTGCATATTGCGAGTTCCCACACCATGCTCTGTTGACTCCTCCAATTTGCAAGTCAACGAAATTCTAGTCACTCGCCACGTGTCCTTATTGAAGATGGAAGGTCCTCCTACTTTCGAGACTTTGTAAGCCCACTTCATCTTGAACGTAAAGATCATGATCCTTCTTCTAGATCCAACGACGGCTGGTCTTCGGGCTCATATCTGACGCTTGAGATCTGTTCTCTTCTACTGCGCGATCCTCCTATCTGAATTCAAATCTGACGGTCATCGAGAATTCTGAATGGGATCCAACGATCATTGTTTCTCTTCACTGTTGATATTGCCATTTCCATGCCATTATCACTGCGTTGCTGATCGTGCTAATCTTCGCCATCAATGACAAACACGCACACGCTGCCTTATGTCTGTAAGTATGCCAACAATCTCCCCCTTTGGCATTGATGGCAACCTTGAACCTGAAGAACCTGAAGAACTGCACTCTCTGCCTGAACTGCTACTATGCCTACTGAACATGCAACCAAACATACCACTATAGCATCCTTACCACACACCAAAAATACCAATGTAGCATCCTTACCACACTGCTTACCACAATTTTTATCCCCCTTTGACATCAATGTCAAAGAAGAAACACGCTCCCCCTGAACTGTTGCAATACATCTCGAAGGTATCAGATATGTGACAATCACATACTCCCCCTGACAAGGTGAACATATTAGACAAAATAATATATAACCCCCAACTTCTGATGAAGATATCCAAAAGGTGTTGCTACTAATGGTTTAGTAAAGATATCATCTATATGTTCTGTGGAAGGAATATAATTCACCTGGACAATTCTGTTTGTAACCTGTTCTCTAAGAAAATGATATTTTATTGGTATATTCTTTGACTTTGAATGAAGTACAGATTCTTAGAGAGACTGATTGCACTGGTGATATCATAGTGAAGTGGAATGGGATCAGTATAAGTTACCTTGAAATCTGCAAGAGTTTGTATCATCCATAGAATTTGTGTGCAACAAGTAGCAACAACAATGTATTCTACCTCTATAGTTGATAAGGAGATGGATCCCTGCTTCTTACTAATCCATTCTACTAACGAGTTACCTAGGAAGAATGCTCCTCCACTGGTGCTCTTTCTCTCATCCACACAATTTTCCGAATCAACATCTGAATAAGAAGTTAACTGAAAGTTCTGATTTCTAGGATACCACAGACCATAAGTCATTATGCCCTTCAAGTACTTGAATATCCTGGTTACAACTACCAAATGAATTTGTTTAGGAGCAGACTGATAATGACCCACCATTCCAACAGCTTGCATTATATCAAGACGAGATGCTGTGATGTACAAAAGACTGCCTATCATTGATCGATATGTCCTTTTATCAACATCAGGTGAAATATTATCTTTACTGAGCTTGCAACCAACCACCATAGGTGTACTAACAGGAGAAGAATCTTCCATCTAAAATTTCTTCAGCATCTCTTTCAAATATTTTTCTTGAGAGATAAATATTCCTGTAGAACTTTGATTTACTTGTAAACCAAGAAAGTATGGCAGTTCTCCTATCATGGACATCTCAAACTCTATTTGCATAGATTTAGCAAACCATTGGACAGAGGATTCATTAGTACAACCAAAAATAATATCATCTAAATAAACCAAAACAACTAGTAAATTATCGCCTTCAAACTTAATGTAGAGATTGTTTTCAACAATACCTTTCTTGAACCCTTTGTCTTGTAAAAATTTGTCCAGTCTATACTACCAAGCTCGTGGTGCTTGTTTCAGTCCATATAAATCCTTCTATAGCTTGCAAACATAATCAAGATTCTCTGTCAATGAGAATCCTTCAAGTTGCTCCATATATACTTCTTCCTCTAGATCTCCATTAATAAATGCTGACTTAACATCCATCTGATAAACTTTAAAGTTATTATGACATGAATATGCAAGAAACATTCTGATGGCTTCCAATCTTTCCATTGGTGCAAAAATTTCATCAAAATCTTGACCTTCAACTTGTGCATACCCTTTACAGACCAATCTGGCTTTATTTCTAACAACTTGTCCTTTTTCATTCATTTTATTCTTGAACACCCATTTGGAACCTATTACATTCTTATCTTCAGGTCTAGGAACAAGCTCCCAAGTATTGTTCTTCTCAATCTGATCAAGCTCTTCATT
>JASDQU010585730.1:26323-44737 GCA_032191745.1 Picea mariana | reverse complement strand
TACAAGATATGAACAACATAAATAATGAACATCTGTCATACATAAGATATACACAGAGACATATTTTCACGAGGAAACCCATAAAGGGAGAAAACCTCTTCTTCTTCGAAAGATAGTCAGTCTTTTAAATTCTGTACATCATCTATCTTTGAGCACCAACTCAATGTGAGGCTACTACCTATGTTTTACAAGCTCCAACTTGTTGAGAGCACCAACTCTCTGGTTTCTCTAGCATCCACTAGAAGGAAGAATCAGCTCCTTAAATGTTCTAGCACCAATTGGACTTATACAAGCACCAACTTGCATACATAAAACTCTGTGTTTTCCCGAGCACCACCCTGCCACCCTGTTTTTCTAGACACAACTAGATGGAAGATACAACTTCCAATATTCAAGCACCAACTTGAATATCAGAGGACCACAGTCCTCCCTAGAACCACCCTACCTCCCTGATTATAAATAAATGATTGAATAACCAACAATACAGGTGTTTCAATTCTTACCACTTCTTCTCTATTATGAAATTCTTCTCTGCTTTTATCTGTTCTGCAATTCTGCTCCACTTCTATCTATTATGCAGTTATGCTATGCTTCAAACTGTTCTGCAATTTTTCTCTTGCTTCTGTCTATTCAACATCTCTGAGTTTTATCTCACACTATGCATACTGTAATTTTACCTTTCTTACAATTCAATTCATTTTTCCAGTTCGAACAACGAACTTCTTACAGTTCATGGCATATCCTTCTTATACATGCCTACAATCTCCTGTTACACCTTGAATATCCTCGGGCTAAAATACCTCAGCAACTAAATCGCCAACCATCCAAGAATCATGATTTAGTTATGCTAACTGAATCATAACTGGTCGATTAACTATGAGGTGAAATAGTAACCCTTCGATCAAGTTTCCAATTAACTAGCACCGTAGGATTAAATCCACAGGATTTCACGTTTATCTCATATTCCCACTAGTTATGACCGAGCACTAAAAAGAATTTGAATTTCATGATTTCAAATTTCAACATTCCTGTGATGAAGGGTCTCGACACTCTAAGTCACGATCACCGAAACTCTGAAATGGATCTTAGCACCGCTAGCTTCTTCCACTCACGTGACCATCGGCGGTGACCAGGCGCTTATCCATAAAGTGCTTTACGATTCGCAACTTCGAGACTCCTGTGATGAAGGTTCTTGACTCTCCATGTCACGATCACCAAAATAGAGCTTGGTTGCAATAGCTCCTCCCTCCAACTCTCGGCAATGTGACCATGTGTTATGACCACTCACCAATCAAACAAGTGCTTTGTGATTTCACACTTTTGTTGTGAGTCTCATTGACTCCTTCAACTCCTGGTATTTGAAACTCTGAAATGGATCCAGATCAACGGTCCACGCTCTCTCTTTGATCGATGACTCAAATTAAATTGTGGTTTTGCATTTCATGATTTCAAAGGATAGAGCACCTCCTTCCTTTGAATTTCCAGTCAACGAAATGCTAACCTCTTTCCACCTGTACTCTGCATCCAACGGTCCATGACATACCCTGATCCAATGGTTCAGATCAATCCTCGATCCAACAACCCAGATCATCTCAGGATATGGCATATCACGAGTTCCCACACCATGCTCCGTTGACTCCTCTAATGTGCAAGTCAGCGAAATTCTAGTCGCTCACCATGTGTCCTTCTTGAAGATGGATGGTCCTCCCTCTTTCGGGACTTTGTAAGCCCGATTCATCTTACATGTAAATGTCATGCTCCTTCTTATGGATCCAGTGGCAGTCGGTCTTTGGGCTCAGATCTGACGCCTGAGATATGTTCTCTTCTACTGCATGCTCCTCCTATCTGAATTCAGATCTGACAGTCATCGAGAATTCGTAATGGGATCCAATGATCATTGTTTCTCTTAACTGTTGATATTGCCATTGCCATGCCATTATCGTTGCGCTTCTTATCATGCTGATCTTCACCATCAATGACAAACAAGCACGAGTTGCCTTCTGTCTATAAGTATGCCAATAATGAGCTCATCTCTACATGCCTTAACACAGTCAAATAAAGTACATGACACTCATACAAGAAACACATGAAAATCACCCATTCCAATAAATATTTCAACATGTAAAAGTTAAAAGGATGGAAACCAATTACAACACAACATGCAACCCTTGTGCTACTAGAAAAAATTAAAACACATGCATATAATCACACATCTAAGTGAAAATAATATAAAAGGTTGTTGGTTGTGGAGCTTGATTATCTTCTTGTTTCATAGGTCTTTGTTTTCAGCCGTCTTTATACCCCATGAAGACTATACACCCTAGAATATTGTACACCCCTCCACATGGTGGGGTTGCAGGGGGCTCCTCCGCCCCTTGTGGGGTCAGAGGGGTTCATCCCCCTTGTTGGGGGGTTCGCGGGAAAGTGGCCCTCCGAAGGAAATACTTGCCTTGTAAATGTATATAGTAATTTTATATTAAATCTATACCATTCATTATAAGGTCACAAATCTGATGATAGAATTTATTTTAGGGTTTTTTTCCCTAGATGGAAACCCTATTTTATGAGGGAAATGTATTGCAGCTATGTACCATTGTGAATATTGTATTCTAAGTGAGGAGACAGTGAGAGAAAGAAGAGAAAGTTACAGCGGGTGTGTTATAGGTTGTATCCCTTCATTTTTTTGGATAATAAAAGGAAGGACCTGACAATTTCTCTGGCTGACGTAGCCCACACTGGGTGAACCACGTATATCTGTTTCTCTATTGTATTATGTATCTTCTTTGTTTTATTTACACATTTATTTTATTTTGTTTCTCTGCGATCCTATTTTTATAACAGCATGTATCAAAGTGAAAGGTAACTCACAGGAAAAGAGGGTTTCTGGTTCGAGTGGGAGAAATGATGGAAGATGGAAAGTTTAGGGTCGAGAAATTTAATGCCCAAAACTACCAGTTATGGAAGATGTAGATGGAAGATTATTTATATCAGAAGGATTTATTCCTACCATTGGGTTGAAATAAAAGAATATGATGACCATGAAGGATGAATAATGGGAGGTTCTTGATAGAAAGGCACTAGGAATGATATGGATGAGTCTGGTAGTGTCGGTGTCTTTCAATATTTCGAAAGAAAAGACAACGAAGGAGGTAATGGATGCATTGTCTAAACTATATGAAAAACCCTCGACGTCCAATAAGGTATTTCTAATGAAGATATTATTTAATATAAATATGTCAGAAGGTGGGTCTCTTGCAGATCATTTAAGTGAATTTAATGTGGTTACTAATCAACTAAGTTATGTAAAAGTGGACTTTGATGATGAGGTCAAAGCTCTTCTAATCTTCTTCTCATTGCCAGAAACATGGAACCTCTTGGTCATGGCTGTAAGTAACTATGTCTCTGGTTCAAACACTCTAAAATTTGATGATGTTGTTGGTGTTATCCTTAGCGAGGAAATGCGACGGAAAAGAATAGTTGATACATCAGGTAATGTGTTAAACATGGAGAACAGGGGAAGACAAAAGGATAGAGGAAAGGGCTTAGGGAACCATGAGAATTCTAGGAAGGGAAGATACAAATCCAGAATGGGAAAGAGAGAGTGCTAGAATTGTGGGAAGAAAGGGCATTTGAAGAAAGACCGCAGAGCTCCAAAGAAACAAAGAGATGGACAACAAGAGAAAAATCAAGAAGAAAATGTAGTAGGTGATGTGTTACAAGATGCTTTGATTCTTTCTGTAGATAATATTCCTGATTCTTGGGTAGTAGATTTAGGGGCTTCATTTCATTCCACCCCTCATAGGAAACATTTTCTAGTTTATGTTCAAGGTGATTTTGGACAGGTTCATTTGGGTGATGATGCACCATGCAAAATTGTTGTAATGGGAAAGGTACAAATAGAACGAAATAACGGAAACAAATGGTTGTTGAAAGAGGTAATACATGTTTTAGATCTAAGGAAAATAATAATTTCAACTGGGCAATTGGAAAGTGAAGATTGTATATCTATGTTTACAAATAGTGTGTGGAAGGTCACCAAAAGATCACTGGTGATAACAAAAGGAGAGAAGGTAGGTACATTGTATTCATGTGCTGGTAATACTAACTCTTCTATTTCTTTATCTTCTACAAGATTGGATACAACACTATGGCATCATAGGATTGGACACATGAATGAGAAGGGGATGCATATACTTCGCAAAATAAATTTGCTGCCAGATCTCAAAAAAATTGATTTGGATTTTTGTGAGCACTTTGTTTATGGAAAACATAAGAGAGTTAGATTTCTCAGAGTCGGAAAAGAAAAGAAGAGTGAAAGGTTATATGTTGTGCATACAAATGTATGGGGAACAAATCAGGTATCATCTCTTGGTGGCTCTTGTTATTATGTTACTTTTATTGATGCTACAACTAGAAAAACTTGGGTTTATTGCATTCAACAAAAATCTGATGTTTTTTACACTTTTAAGAAATGGAAAGCTTTGGTTGAGAATGAGACAGGAAAAAGGTTGAAGGGTCTCATATTAGAAAACGGAGGTGAATATTGCATCAAGGAGTTTGATGATTACTATTAATACCATGGTATTTGTAGAGAGTATACAGTTCAAGGAACACCACAAGAAAATGGTGTGTCAGAAAGGATGAATAGGACAATCATGGAGCGTGCAAGGAGTATGATATTGCATGCAGGGTTTCCCTTATAGTTTTGGGCAGATGTTGTGGATATTGTTGTTTACTTCATAAACAGAGGACCTTCAATTTATCTGGATGGTGGGATTCCAGAGGAGACATGTAGAGGTAAAAAGGCAAACTATTCTTTTTTGAAGACTTTTGTTTGTGAAGCATTTGTCCATATTGATAAATAAAATATAACAAAGCTTGAGGAAAAATCCAATAAGTGTACGTTTATTGGATGAGGGGTTAATGATTTTGGTTATCGCCTATGGAATTATGAAAATCACAAAATAATTAGGAGTAGATATGTCATATTCAATGAGAAGTTCATGTACAAAGATCAATTGCAGGGAAAGAAACATGAAAAAGAAAAACCAGAATATACAGTGCTTGATGAGATCACTGAAAAAGAAATTCCAAAGTTACCAGAAATTAAAAATGTAGAACAACAAGAGCAACATGTACCTCAAACTCCTACAAGTGTTGTTATAAGATCTACCAGGTTAAGTAGACCCCCTGAATGATACTCTCCTTCATTGTATTATTTATTGTTGATTGATTTTGATGAACTAGAATGTTATGAATAGTCAATGTAGGTAGACACTAAAAAGAAATGGGAGAAAGGCATGAAAGAGGAAATGGATTCCCTGGTAAATAACCAAACTTGGGACTTGCTTCAGTTTCCTACAGGAAAAACAACATTGCAGAATAAATGGGTTTACAAGTTGAAGGAAGAAGATGGAGGAAAAAAGAGGTACAAGGCTAGACTTGTTGTAAAGGGGTTTGCACATAAGATATGTATAGATTTTGATGAAATATTTTCTCCTATTGTTAAAATGAATTAAGTTAGGACTATTTTAAGTCTTGTGGCAATATAAGATTTACATCTTGAACAATCAGATGTAAAAATAACTTTTCTCCATGGGGATTTGGAGGAAGATATTTATATGCAACAACCATAGGGGTATGAGGTCAAAGGGAAGGAAAATTTGGTATGCAAGTTGAAGAATAACTTGTATGGCCTAAAGCAAGCTCCAAAGCAGTGGTATTTGAAGTTTGACAAGTTTATGATAGAACAAGGTTATAGTAGATGTCATTATGATCACTGTGTTTATTTTAAAAGGCTGGAAAATGGAAGCTATATTATCTTGATATTGTGTGTAGATGACATGTTTGTTGCAGGGTCTAATATGTAGGATACAAATGTGCTCAAGAAGAAATTATCTAACTCATTTGCGATGAAGGATTTGGGTGCTGCAAAGAAAATCCTTGGTATGAGAATAACAAGAGATAGGAACAATTGCAAATTGATATTGTCTCAGAGTGAGTACATAGATAAGGTGTTGAAGAGGTTTAGAATGTAGAATGCAAAACCACTTAGTACACCTTTGGCCAACCATTTCAAATTAACCAAGGAAATGTGTTCCAAGGCACAGGAGGAGATAGAATACATGTCTAGGGTCCCTTATTCATCAACAATTGGCAGCTTGATGTATGTGATGGTTAGCACAAGACCAAATATTGCACATGTAGTGGGATTTGTGAGTAGGTATATGCACAATTCAGGTAAAAAATATTGGGAGGAAGTAAAGTGGATTCTAAGGTATTTGAGAGGTACTGCTACTCATGCATTATGTTTTGGAGGTTAAGACATTGTTCTACATGGATATGTTGTTTTATATTAATATATGGCAAGTGATAAAGATAGCAGCAGGAGGACCATAGGGTATGTTTTTACTTTAGGTGGAACAACAGTAAGTTGGATTTTGAAACTGCAAAAGGTTGTTTCACTTTCAACAACAGAGGAATAGTATGTTGTTGCTACAGAGGCTAGTAAAGAGATGATTTAGTTACAATTTTTAATGGAGGAATTGGGAAAGAAGCAAGAGAATAACATGTTGTACTATGATAGTGAGAGTGTCATTCGTCTGGCAAATAATTCAACCTTCCATTCGAATACTAAGCATATATAGCTCAGGTATTATTTCATACGATCTGTCTTGGAAGATGGGCATTTGAAGTTGGAAAAGATACATACTATCTAGAATCTTGTAGACATGTTAACAAAGGGAGTAACCAGTGAGAAACTAAGTTCCTGCTCAGTTTCAGTTGGTGTTCAAGCATGAAGGTGAAGAAGAGAAATTTTTCAGGTCAAGGGTGGAGTATATTCAAGTAGGTACAACAACAATGGATTTGTTGTGATCAGTCTCCAAGTGGGATATTGTTGGTTGTGGAGACTGATTATCTTCCTATTTCATAGGTATTTTTTTTCATCCGTTCTTATACCCCATGAAGACTGCACACCACGAAATACTATACACCCCTCCACGTGGGGGGATTCCCCCCCTTGTGGGGTCCGGGGAAAAGCGGGCCCTCAACGAGGGTTCAGGGGTGAAACCCCCAAAGGAAAAAATTCCTTGTAAATATATATTGTAATTTCATATTAAATCTGGACCATTCATTATAAGCTTGTAGATCTGACAATAGAAGTTATGTTAGGGTTTTTTTCCCTATAAGGAAACCCTCTTTTATGAGGGAAATTTATCGCGACTATGTATCATAGCGAGTATTGTATTCTGAGTGAGGATACTATGAGAGAAACAAGAGGAAGTTACAATGAATGTGATGTAGGTTGTATCCCTTCATTTTGTTGGATAATAAAAGGAAAGACCTAGAAATTTCTCTAGTGGGAGTATCCCACACTGGGTGAACCACATATATCTATGTCTCTATTGTATTGTGTATCTTCTGTGTTTTATTTCCGCATTTGTTTTATTTTATTGCTCCACGATCCTGTTTTTCTAATAAAGGTTTATCTTATTAATATGAAAATGAAATTTGTATGCATGCAACCTAGATGAGCCTTTTTACTATTACAAGTAAAATACACTAGGGTCAAGCCTTTTTCTCACATAAAAAAAAATTCCCACCAATCTCAATCTTGGCTTGGGCTTACCACTTTGGGATACTTTAAATCATATTAAACACCATAATTCTTTATTACCTTAGATTTTGGCAACTTTATCTTCATCCTCCTCAATGTTAGATAATAACTACATGTTCCTCCTTTGTTTCCTCTAGCTTTGATCTTAGATCTATGATTTTTTTTATACTCTACGTGATAGGGCCCATTTTCTTTCCTCTCTCAGATTTTGCAATTCTACCCAACCACATGTTGGAACTACCTTCCTCTCCTTCCTTCCATAGTTCTACCTGGTGGATTCTTTCATTGGAACTATCTTCTCTACAAATTTGTCACCTCACTTTCTATGGGTTAACTCCTCTTTTTCTTTATGAAATCTTCTCTCTCAGTTTATTTTCCACTTTTTTCCATATTATTCCTCTACTTAAGTTCTAATCCATGTGAGTTAACAAATAATATCTCCCCCTTTCCATTGTTCCTCCTGTTGATACTATGGTAGATGGGGGAGGTATTTACCTGCATGTGTAAACCTGATGAGAATAGAATATTCCGGAAGCAAGAAGAAACCCTAATGAGTTGGCTAATAACCCTAGAAGACATTTTGGCTCAAGAAGATAACTTGTATTAGGTTATTAGCCTCCAAGAGAAGAAGTCGTCCAGAAGAAATAATATATACTGAACAGACAGATACCCAGAATGAGAAGTCAGCCCAAACAGTTAGCCATAATTACTATAAATGCAGGAGGCCAGTCTTCATTCTGGTAGGTAGTCTCAGAATTGCAGAGTAGCACTTGTGTGCACTGCAGTGCCCACTTTTGTGCACAGGTTTGGAGGAGAGCTACCATTGCAGCTACTGCAGCTAGCAGATCACGTTTGGCTTGGACTATCTCTTGGGTAGGGTTTGGACTATCTGATCAGCTCTTGCTGATGCGCTATCCTTAGGGAAATGTGTGCTACCCTTTGTTTGGCTATCTAGCCTAGGGTTTTCTCTGGAGTGATTCTCTGTCAAGGTTAAGGTGCTCGGAGGGTGGCTTCGGCCTATGGTTGGGTGACAATAACGATATTGTCAATGGTAAAATGAGCACATCCATTATATTCTAACAGGTTATGGGCCCACACCTCCTTCATTCAGTCTAAATTGCTGGAAGAAAACATAGCCATAAGGATATTAAGCTCTTTGAAGAACTTCCGCTAGGGTTTCTAGCAGGAGCAGTCACCAAAGCACTTCTGCTAGGGTTACTAGCAGGTGTAGTTGCAGAAACCCTAATCCTCTCGTTGAGGCACATTAAGTGAAGGGATTGACCTAACTTCCATATAGATCAATGGGCCCTAGCCTAGCGCATCTCCTGGTACTCTCAGTAAGCCAAGACGTCAAGTTTGATTTTTTGGTCAAATCTGGGGTTGACCAAGTTAAAGCAGCCGTGACTTACTCTATGAAGTCAGAAAACAAGTTAGATGGAGCTTCTAACTTCAGAGCGTGGAAGACAAGGATTGACCTCATCTTTTCCAAGAATAAAGTGTTGGATATCATGATAGGAAAGATCATGGAACCAGAGTTTGAAGACGGAAAAGAGAAGGCACCGCAGAACGTTGCAGTTATGGAGAAGTTCAAAGATGGTGACATCAATTCCATGAGTATCATAGTGGAATCTTTAAAATACCACTTGATACCCTACATCTCCCATCTTGACTCATCGAAGAAGATTTACAATGCCCTAACAAACCTCTTCTCAGTCAGAAACATTGGACAAATAATGAGTCTAAAGAATGAGCTCCGTGACATGAAGATGAATGATGATGATAGCATAACATCATACTTTGTGAGGATCTCCCAGTTAAGATATCAACTACAAGCTATTGAAGAGATCATTTCAAAGAAGGAATTGGTAAACATAGTATTCAATGGTCTTCCCAAGACATGGGATGGATTTGCCGCAAGCATGAACACAAGGAAGGAGAAACACAAAGCATCAGTTGCCGAAGAAAATGAACCTACAAAGAAGACTAAGTAGGATGAAAGAGACTTCTTCTTCTGAAGGTAACAATACTCTTCCTAGTTCTTGTACATCTCTTTTTTGCATAGTCTCTGTACATATCTTGTATATCTATCTCTTAGAAGATAAATACTTTTGGAAGAACAACAAGATAAGGATTGCTATACAAGTCAGATAATACACATGAAAGGATGAAATACATCAAACAAATCATGTGGAAGCTATTACAAGATAAGCCGAAATCAGAATCAATCCTGAAGAGACTTAGAAGAAGCAAAGACAGAAAGAAGTCAACAATCAAGAAGAAATTGGAGAAAGACTTATAAAACTTTGCAGAAGAGAATAAGGATGCAGATGGAAGCGTGGACTCTCCTAGATGGAGGGAGACGATTAAATATCACCAAACAGAAAATCATGCATTCATCCATGAAGCAAGGATTAGGAGGGAGATAATCCTATAATCCATTGAAGATGATGAATTATATATCCATGGTAGCAGCCATGAAAAGCAATACCTGTTCAGTTCAACCTTAGAAGAGGTCTTCTTCGAAGAGAAGCCTTAAAGTATCCCTGGTTATCCATCCACATCCATGATCCTATGATGAAAGAAAGAAGTGGAATCTTTAGGGCATGGAACCTATAAGAAAGTCCATGGACCCCAGAGCTAAAGAGAAACATGAAGAAGAACATAAATATTCCAAGAAAGAAAGAGAAGCCAGAGCAACCAATCGTTGTATTAAGAATCACAAGATTACCATCCTGATATGAACTTACTAAAAGCAATCAAGAAGAGGAACTGAAAGTTGTGATGAAGAACAATGTATATATGTAAGAATTGCAAGATCCAGAACTAGAGGTTATCCCATATGGAGGGAGAAGACTATGATGATTACTTGTTCCAATGAACCAGACATACCTCTACATGAGTGTTTATATCATCTGCAATATCCATGGGTTGGAGTTCTACATCAGATAAATGCAAAGACTGTTCTTCAGAGAAATTGAGCAAAGAGGGTATGAAGAGCAACCTCAAGACTTTGAAGCATACCAGAAAGAGATGCTTGTATGCAAATGAAAGAAGATAACTTGGTGGAGAACCTCCAGTGCATAGTAGAAGCGTGGTGAAGAGTTTCTATAACAGAGATATTGTATTAAGGTGATTACTCAGAAGATCAGATCTCATGATGACAGAAGAAGTGCCACATGGATATGTTCCAGTTTTCCCAACAATGATATACTTCATTGATCAGAGCTACATGAAGCCTTCAGATAAAACCAGTGTTCCAGACCAAAGTACATTTGAAATCAAGCATTACATTATCCGTGATGAAGTCCAGAAATGAGAAAGTGGTTCTCCAATACATATCTCCACAGATGAGCAGATAAGTAGACATTTTGGTAAAGCTTCTGTCCAAGATGAAAGAGTTTGCGTACTCAAGCTAGAGCTCGTGGAGACGACTTCCTTATTGAAAAAGGAAGAGATGAATCCTAGGTTGGGAGGGAGCACTGATGTATTACTGATTGATGGACAATCATTTTTCAGTTCGAAAAATGGTCCAGGATGAGCAATTTCTTTCCAGTTCGAAAAGTGGATTGAGATTTCTAACAGACAAACATTTTCCAGTTCGAAAAATGGTCCAGATTGCTGATGTACCATAGACAGTGAATTCCCATTATGGTTAACATGGGAAGTGGTCTAGGGAAGTCTCTCTTCTTGAGGGTTACTCAAGAAGATTGGCTTGCCTCACCGGACAAGGATTTCTCATTGTAGTTAACATGGGGAATGGTCCGTTTTGGAGGTTGGTGCAGGACAGTCATTTCCTTTGGAAATGGTCTGGATAACCATTCCTTAGGGAGGATTCATTTTGTCTAGGTTGCACTTTTCTTAGTGCCAGAGGAATGGCCCAGGGTGGGGAATGGTCTAGGTTCAGCAATCAGGGACATACATTCCTTAGGGTAGACTCATTCTCTCCAAGTTACACTTTGTTTAGTGTTGGAGGAATGGTCCAGGGTGGGGAATGGCCCAGGCTCAGAAATCGAGACAATTATTCTTCCTTGATTGAGAAGAATAGTCCAAATAGCTTAGCATTGATGTCTTATCTTCTTGAGGGAAGATACTCTTCCAAGATCTCACATATGTGAGTGGAAGAATGGCCCAGATGATTCAGTTTATATCATAACATTGTTTCTGTCCAGGTTGATATGAGATGATTGTTATGAAGACCATATGTTTCTAGATAGTAGATGTATACTACTGTAGTGGATGTGTTTCGCTATTTGATCAAGTATCTGTGTGGTACCTGGTGTGGTAGTATACCACTGGATTGTAGTTGTGTACTACTATGGATAGATACAGTTGTGTTCTATTGAATGATATTGTTCTGATTGACTTGAAGACTATCAACAGTGTTGAAAATAATTATCAGCCAGATGAATGATCAATGAACAGAGATTTCCCAGACAGAAAATGGTTCAGAACATTTACTCTTCTAGATTAGAAGAATAGCTCTTGTGTCACTCTGTGGAGTGAGAATCACATCTGATTACTCAAATAGAGTATGGTTTTGAGAGATAATGCAGTTGATGACACTGATGATGATGATGGTGCTCATGATCTAGTCATAAGATAGTCTATACAACTATGTTGATGCTACCAGGTGAATGGAATGTTTGTGCTCAAGACCATTACTTGTAATACCTCCCTAGCTAGGAGGGAGTGTTGATATTATGGTAGCCGTGGGAGGTATTTACCTCCATGTGTAAACCTGACGAGAATAGAATATTATGGAAGTAAGAAGAAAACCTAATGAGTTGGCTAATAACCCTAGAAGACATATCAACTCAAGAAGATAACTTGTATTAGGTTGTTAGCCTCCAAGAGAAGAAGTCAGCCAAAAGAAATAATATATATTGAACAGACATATACCCAAAATGAGAAGTTGGCCTAGGAAATTAGCCAGAATTACTATAAATATAGGAGGCCAATCTTCATTCTGGTAGGCAGTCTTAGAATTGTGGAGCAACACTTGTGTGTATTGCAATGCCTAGTTTTGTGCACAAGTTTGGAGGAGAGCTGCCATTGTAGCTGCTACAGCTAGCAGATCATGTTTGGCTTGGACTATCTCTTGGTTAGGGTTTGGACTATCTAATCAGCTCTTGTTGATGCGCTATCCTTGGGGAAAGGTGCCCTACCCTTTGTTTGGCTATCTAGTCTAGGGTTTGCTCCAAAGTGATTCTCTATCAAGGTTAAGGTGCTCGGAGGGTGGCTTCGGCCTATGGTTGGGTGACAATAGTGATATTTTCAATGGTAAAACGAGCACATCCATTATATTCTAACACCTCCATCACCTTAAATTCCCCTAGTTAATGTGACTATTTCTCTAACAACCACTTATGGATCCGTCAACCACTACATGCCACATATCCCAAAAGAAAATATCTTCTATCACCCTTCATTTATCTCCATGCCCCTGTGAATAATTTCCTAGCTTACTCGCTTTTAATATTTGTTTATAATTATGCGAGGTCCTCTCTCTCTCTCTCTCTCTCTCTCTCTCTCTCTCTCTTATTTTTTCATACAATTCCATGGTCCTCACTGGAATAATGTAATTTCCATTCATATTTCCCTATTTCTAGTACTATCCCTCAAAATATGACAAACCCAAAATTGATGAAATCACAAAATGCATTGCTCAAATAATTTCGTGACACGTATGGGTTGATTTGAAGAGCCCATTACACTCTAATATTATATTTTGGCTATGTGATTTTGTTTTGTGTTTCTAGGATTTTTTCATTAGGATTCTTTCTAAATTCATGCTAGAAAAGGCTCGAGTAAGAAGGAAATTTTGAGTGCCCCTTCTCCCACTATAGTATTCACACATCTCCACACTATTGAATTATAGAGGGGATCAATGACATGGGAACACTGCTTTTACATCCACTTTGTAGGGGATTTTTAATGCACAACTCGTTGATCTCCAAGAGATTCAATGAATGATGCACCTCATCTAGCACTAGCTTCYTACAAGTCCTCCTACTCACTCTAAGTGAGCCTTATGCAAAAAATTCCACAACATTTAATAAATACTTAGGTAGTGTATGCATCACGATTGGATATATATGCATATACATCCATTGATGTGTATATTGCAACAATATTATCGTAAATGTTGTAAATATTAGTGCATAAGGCCCACCCTCACTCTTTCCCTAGGTGTATAGAAATACTCTTGCATCACCATTATAATATTACATTATCACACATCTCAAAAAAACATTACATAGATCGCACAAGTTCTGTAATTACAAGTATAATAACTTTGTTTCAGCGAGTTACATAAACTATGGAGACAAACTCATAGAAGATGAAAATAGAAGCATGTCAAAAAAAGGGAGCATAAGAGAAATTGAGATAGAGAAGCAATAAAAAACAATATAAAACAAATTATTTCTAGAGGTTTTCATAATTGGATTTATTAATTAATGAACTTTTTTTCCAATCTATATGAAACATTGCTAAATCTACCCTATGGTTGAGGCTGTAGACCATGACCAAAGTGGAAATGCGTGAATGGCTAAGTGTTCAAGTTTTGGGTTTGGTTGAATCTATTTTTCACCCATTCCAAATGAATGAAATAGTCATATTACTATTAGAACCATATAACTACCATGATACCTCTTAGGGAATCTCTTCTAGGCATCTCACCTAACCTTTGATCAATGAAAAACCTCTTTCTCTTATCCAACAACAAAACAAGGTCAAGATATCAATTATTTTATATACAATCACTCAGGAATCCATCCTCTCTAATGCTCTAGTGTAGACGTGAAGAATATGAGGCACTATTAATATCTTTGAGAAAACATGGAATTGGTATATCTTGGTTCGTTTGCATTCAAAGGTTGGTTTGGAAAAGTGGGTAATGGGGTTTGAATATGCACTTCCTCTCTTGTCACTTTACAAAAATAAATTATCCCTAAAAGAGTTGAATCTATCTTATACTCTCCATCAAAACCCCTTATCCTACCCCAAGCTCATACACCTCTCAAACTCCTAGGTTTCGTAGTGCATATTATAGAAAATTATAGCCATGAAGAACCACATTGGGTTTCTTGCAACATAAGGTGGAGTGGAATAAATATAATAAAGATATCTAAGAAAAATAATCTTCACATTTCTCCCGAATATGTACTTTCCCAAGGATATGACATATATTCTTGATACCCATAAGTCAAAGGTAGGTGGGAGATATTTTTAATGAAACATGGGAAAAATGGTAGTACTTCTTGACATGGAGTAGTAATTTTTAGAATATGTACTTTCCCAAGGATATGACATATATTCTTGATACCCATAAGTCAAAGGTAGGTGGGAGATATTTTTAATGAAACATGGGAAAAATGGCAGTACTTCTTGAGGACATGGAGTAGTAATTTTATGAAGGGTTATTCTCCCACAGATTATGTTTGCTCTTTCCCCTTTTGGACTCATAACCCTCTTGTTTATTCTCAAGAAACCTTTTTCGTTGTTAATATATTATTCATTATTCTTTGGTTTTAAAACATTTAAACATAAAATTGCAATGAAAACAACCCATTAGACTCTTTAACCATTGGTTAACCAGGCCTCGTCTTGGGCTTCAAGCAAGGAATACTTACAAAGCATTTAACATTATGAGTTATTATAACTCAACGCTTCTCACTTGATCCCTATCCAAATAATCACACCATTACAAAATATTTTTTATTTACTCTAATACAATCTAGTGTTTAAAAATGAAGTTTTAGACTACTTTTGAAAGCATCTCAAAGATTTACCATATGAAAAAGACTAGTCATGCTCTTTCAATGTGGGAGAAGAATTTTCCCGTAGTTATGAAAAATCGAATGAAAATATTTTATGTGCTCACCCTTTCATTGGAAACTCAACCCCTAAAATCTCTAAAGCAAAGACAAATGGAAACCAACTCTCAATTGCTATTGAAGAAATAAGAAGAGTATTCCCTAGACCAAGTGGTCCATGTATCAAGAGACCCCAAGGACATTTCACTCTTTTTCCTGTAACACCCTAATGGAATCTTCATCTAGATCATTATTTCATTAAGAACATCCCATACATCCCTTTCAAAATAAATTCATAGAATTAGGATATTTGTTAAGAACCAACTTTAGCATTGGATATTTCCCAAAACATCCCAGAATCTCTTATCTTTGTGGTGTTATGGTTACTAATTTTATGTGGTGTCAATTTAATGTGAATTTAAAGTTTTGCTTTCAATTATTTATTTTTAAATTTTAATGACATGGTTAGTATATTTATCTTGTTTAAATTTTAATGATATTTTTTTAAATATTTATTTCCTTTATAATGATATTTTTATTTTATTTTTAAAAGAAGTTAGTTAATAAGTAAATAAATTTAATTTAAATTTTAATGACATGGTTAGTATATTTATCTTGTTTAAATTTTAATGATATTTCTTTAGCTTTTGAAAGGAGTTATTTTAAATTTTAAATATTTATTTCCTTTATAATGATATCTTTATTTTATTTTTGAAAAAAGTTAGTTAATAAGTATATAAATTTAATAGGAATTCTGTTAAAAATATAATTCCACATAAGGTAATTTTAACCATAAAATTTTATCTATAATTTTATTATGATTAATTAAATATAGTTATAACTTTCAATAAATTTAATTTCCTATTAAAATTAAATAAGAATAAAAAATTAATAATTTTGATTAAATTTTTTTTAAAAATGTTTAATGAAAAACACAATTCTTTTGGATGTTCCAAAAAATTACCATTTATTTGTTGGGTTGATAAAATAAAATTCATTTGCATAATTAGTAGAGATCAACATAAACCCTAACCACTACCAATTTAGAACCTTCCACTTGCAATTGCATGATTGGTCGCTACAACACGACTCTCCCTGACCTTCTCCTGTTGAAATCCCTCACTCCTCTTTAAATCCCGACCACCTAAGTGCACCATGCTATGAGATCTTCCTACATGCATTTTTTCTCGCGTCCCCTCAATTTAGACTGCACCCTACAATCCTCACTAGTTAATGAATTGGATATTGTAAGGTCTTTGACTAGATGGGCAAGGAGACCTTCTCCCAAGTCCTCGAGGAGGAAAAACTTGGGGTTGCTCCAACACCTAAATTGGGCAAGTCGACACCTTGGGCATGCAAATGCATCAAGGAGCTTGCCTAAGTATGAAGTGAACACGATATTGGGGCACACCGGCATGAGGGGCACACAAAGGTTGGGTGCATCGGTCCCAAGGGGAACAAAGGTTGACGAGCGCATGGGTTCATTTAAACGACCAGGTCCGTGAAGGGGTGCAACGATTCGTTTGGGCGACAACGTCTACGAAGGGGAACAATGGTTTGTTTGGACACATGGGTTCATGAAGGGGTGGAACACCCCCAAAGGATGCGACAGTTCAGGATGGTGACCTTTGGAGTCCCTATAAGAGAACAAGGGCACAGAACCAATGAAAGAATATTTAGAGGAAAATGAGAGAAGGAAGAGCTATGTGGTTCTGAGGCAGACGAAGAGGGCGAGATCCCTCAAGGAGCCAAGTCACTCCACTTGGAAGGACCTGTGATTTCTTGAGGAGGATTCCGTGGACATAGTTGGGCAGGATTCTCTTGGAAAGATTTTGGGGAAGTCTGGAAATGCAGGTTTGTTGGAGGCATGTGTGAGGCAGAACCAAAATCCGTGAAGTGCAAAAACGAAGAGACAACAAGTCTGAGATTGAGGGAATGTTTGCGGTGCACCACAGGAGGTTGTGAAGATGGTTGTGATAGAGATTATTGGTGACAAATCTATTTATGAGTGTCTTGGTGGGGTGAGTCGAGTCATTTGACTCTGTCAAAGTTGTAAAACGAGTCGATAGTGCTCATCTTGTAACTGTTTCACAATAATAAAGACTTAGTTGGGTGCTACGCATAATTTTTGTCGCCCACACTATATCTATGTTTCTCTTGTCTGTTTTGGTTTTGTTCTCTTGGCTTCTCATGTTCATGGATGTATGCTTAGATACAATTAAGTGTTAAACTATTAACAATTGTCTAAGTATATAAGAGTTGCACTAGAGTAGGAGTGTGACTTGTCGGTAATCTAGAACAGAGTATGGGTATGCTCTAGGTGAAGAGGCATAGTCTATATGAAGTATCCGTGGTGGTGCCAAGAAACCAAGTGAGAAACATCATGGTGCAACATGCCCTCAAGAGGTGCAGGATCGCAAGATTTTCCTAAGCACACTCTAGGGACATGAAATATGGTATCAGAGCGGATTTGTTGTAGATTTTGGAGAAGAGTTAATGATCTCTTCACCACTATCTCGACAATATATGGTATCAGAGAAGTTTAGTGCTCTTCACCAATTTTTCATTCTGAACAATTGTAGTGGGGTGCACTTGTTGAGAAGGTTGTTTCTTAGAAAGGAAGTTCAGTTGGAACATTCATAGAATTGGTGAATGGTTCGATGCAGTGAACTTGTTCATCGCATACTTTGCATCAAAACTAAGATAGAGGTTCAGTTGATAGTATGATGGGAAGGTTAAGTTGGGTGCACACCTTCAAGAGGCAAAGAACAAAGTTTCTGGTGAGATGAAGCACTTGGATAGGGTGGGTGACGAAAAAACTCATCGCAACGTTCATCGTAAAACTTATTGCATACTTGATTGTAGAGGCAAGATTGGTTTGCTTGATTCATGATGAAATTCAGTGCCAGACCTGTTGTGCACACCTTGGAGAGACCAATCACAGAGTTCATTTGGTGAACCGAGCACTTGGGCAAGGCA